>CM041640.1:44579215-44618782 GCA_023333625.1 Bothriochloa decipiens | reverse complement strand
CGTCCACTGCCGGGCGCGCCCCCTCCCCCGCGCCATCGCCGCCGCCCCACCGCGGCCGGCGTCTCCGATGAGCTCGCCGGCTTGACCCGCCCCCTGCCACTCCGCGCTGCCGAGCGCGCCGCCTTCCCCGCGCCATCATTGCGCGCCCAGCCACGGCCGGCGCCTCCCGTCCGCGCCGCCATCTGTCCATTCACGCGCGCACCAGCACCGTTCGCGACGCCGTCCATCCGTCCGCCCGCGCACCGGCACCGTCCGCGACGCCGGCCTTCCGTCCGCACCAACACCGTGCGCAGGTACGAGAACGAAGAAGGGGAAGGACGTCGGTACGCCTCCGTCGACCGTACGCGGCGCGCGGGCTTGGCGCCGGCGCCGCGTACGGCGCCGGCATCGAATCCCCCGCGCCACGTACGGTCGACGAAGGCGTACCGGCGTCGAAGCCCGCGCGCCGCGTACGGCGCGGGGCCTTCAACGCCGGTGCCGTACGCGGCGCGGGGCCTTCAACGCCGGCGCCGTACGCGGCGCGGGGGCTTCGACGCCGGCGCCGTACGCAGCGTGCGGGCTTTTTTTTGTTGATGTCGGCCATCGTGCCGTGTAGTTGTCGGCCATCGTGCCGTGTGGTTGTCAGCCATCATGCCTGACATGTATCTGTGGTTGTCGGCCATCGTGCCGTCTTTTCTTACAGGTTTGGTAACCTCCCCGTACAGGGAAGGTGCTGCCGAAATTTTTCATTCTCACTAATTGTTTTTCTTTTTCAGGAGGGCTCCCGTTGGAGGCTAGCCGGAGGAGCATGACTCGGCACTGCCCCGCTAGCCTGTCTTCACCGGCACCTGTGGTATGACCTCTCTTTCCGTCACATGTAGTCGTAGGTCGCGTTACCTAGTTAGGCGTCTCGAGTCCGAAACGGATACGGTTGGAAGTATGCGTTCTTTGCATATGTATAACCGTATCTGTTTCGGATTGTCCACATTATTTGGACAGCCCGAGGATGCGTAGACGAGGTTAGCTTCCATGTTCTGCTCCCGTCCGAGTCAGGGTTTTGGCAGGACCTCCCCGTTGTTCTCCGGATACACACTCTCCCCGCCGGGACGTGTATCGGGAGAACAGCGGGGAGGTGCTGCCGAAATTCCGTCTCGGATGGGAGCAGATTATGGAAGCTAACCTCGTCTATGCATCCTCAGGTAGGATTAGGACCTATCCTTCACCTATTAGATGGTAGGAGCGCGTTGTAGATGCACTTGCTGGTTTTATCACATGTTAACATTGCCGCATGACAGAGCATGGGTGACCGTGAGTGGATGTACTCAGGCTTCGCAAGTAAGAGAAATGAATGGATTAGGGGGACGAATGAGTTCCTGGAGCAAGCATTTGGCCTAGCTGGAAAAGGGTCAATTCGGATGCCGTGTCCCTGCAGGCAGTGCAAGAACAAGAAAAGGAAAGTAAAGGTTGCGGTAGGGAAAGATCTGTTCAAGAACGGATTCGTTCCAAACTATACCCGTTGGCGCCACCATGGTAAACACCATCCTATTAGGGATGAGGTGGTGGGACCCATCCTCGAGGAGTATGATGCTGATGCCGGGATGGCAGACATGATGGCAGACTTCCACGAAGCATGGTTCGGCAAAGGAATGGATGTGGAGGAAGATCCGGAGGAAACCGCGAAGGTGTTCTACGACATGATGGAGGCGGCACAGAAGCCCCTTCACGAGAAGACAAGGGTTATGCAACTGGATGCCGTCTCACGCCTAATAGGGTTGAAGTCGCAACTGGGCATTAGTCGAGACGGCTTCGATCTCATGTTGAGCATTGTTGGCACACTGCTTCCGGCAGATCATATCCTGCCAAAAAACACCTACGCTACACAGAAGCTCCTTCGTGCACTTAAGATGCCGTATGAGGGGATCCAAGCTTGTCCGAAGGGGTGCGTCCTGTTCAGGGAGAACTTGAGGAAGCAAAATTCTATCCAAAGTGCAAAGCCTCTAGGTTCATGTTGGTAGAAGGCTCTGATGGCAGCATGAAATAGTCTAAGGTCCCCGAGATGGTCGTACGACACCTTCCTTTCCTACCGAGGCTTCAACGGCTGTACATGACAGAGGAGTCCGCGAAACAAATGATGTGGCACAAGAATGGCAAAAGATACCATCCTGACAAGATGGTACACCCGACGGATGGTGAAGCATGGAAGCACTTCGTCATTCACTCGTTTCACACCTATACTTACAATCAACACTGCGGATGTAATATTACAGGCCCAGGTGCAGGAGCAGATGGCGCAGATGCAGGCGCAGATGCAGGTGCAACAGATGGTTTACCAGCAGCACCTGACAACCATGCAGCAGCACTACAATAGTCAGATGCAGGGCTTTGCCGACTACTTCCAATCCCTGCAGATCCCCGGGCTGCCTCCACCGCTTGAATTATTCGCTCCACTGCCTCCTCCACCGTCTTTTCCTGTGTCTGCTCCTATCGCTCCTGCAAGGACCCCGGTGAGTACATTGACTCTTGCTTTAGCTTGTGCATCCATCCTACAGATACTAATGACATCACTTGGCCTTTAACTTGTGCAGGTACAGTTGGCGGGTTCGAACCCGTCTCCTAGAGGTGCCGGCCCTCAGATGATGCCGTATCCACCTCCGGGTGGCCCTTCTCCACCGTATCCACCTCCGCGTGGCCCTCCTACACCTTACTCATGGCCGGGGGGCGGAGGGCGGCCGTACTGGTCGGCACCGCGTGATCCGGGGTGGGTTTCGTGGGAAAACCCTGGGGGCTCTGGGGACAGACAACCTGACGGCTCCGGGGATGGCGCGACGAGCTAGGTACTTGTCGCTTGTGTTATGCTCCTGGACTTGAGTATCGTCGAAATCTCTGTCATGTATTTCTTCTCTTCGTGATGGACCAAGACTTGTTGTGTTGAACTTCATGTGATGGACCTCGACTTGTGGTGTTCGACTCGTTGCGTTGAACTTCATGGTTGTAATGGACTTGTGGTGGTGATAAGAGATGCTATTGTGAGATATATGTGTTATTGTGATATATATGGTGACGGTGGTGATAAGTGTGATGAAATTGTGATATAAATGGTGCTACTTGTGGTCCTGGTGAAATTGTGATATAAATTGTGATTTTGCAATGTTTGGATGCAAGAAAACAGAAAAAAAGGAAAAAAAGTTTCCCAGCTTTGCCGAGTGCTAACACTCGGCAAAGCTGGGGAATCTGGCCAGAAAATCCCCACCATTGCCGAGTGATAGCGTGGCACTCGGCAAAGGGGTCATTCGTTTGCCTAGTGTCAGCACTCGGCAAAGAATTTTTGAAAAAAAAAAATTTTTTGCCGAGTGCCAAGCTGGCACTCGGCAAAGAAATTTTCAAAAAAATTAATTTTTTTCTTTGCCGAGTGCCGCCCGTCAGCACTTGCAAAGCCAGCCGTTAGGCTGACGGCGCCACGTGGCTTTGCCGAGTGCTAACGTGGCACTCGGAAAAGGCTTTGCCGACTGCATGCCACGTGGCACTCGGCAAAGCCGTCTTCGCCGACGGTTTCTTTGCCGACAGCCCTTTGCCGACTGCCACGTAGAATTGCAGTCGGCAAAGCCTTTGCCGACTGCAATTCTGCCTTTGCCGAGTGCGCATTGCAGTCGGCAAAGAGAGCGATCCCTGTAGTGCAGCCCGCAAGCCCAAAAGTAGAGAAAAGTATTACCATGAATATTTCTAAGTTTCTAGATGCTAAACTGGAGACCATGAACTTTCACTAACACAAAGAAACACCATGATTTTGTGCTACTTTAAGTTCAAAAAGAATTATTTCTTTTTGAAGAAATATACCACCTGAAGAAAAACCAATCACCGTCAAGGGAAGATGGATGAAGCACCAGCCAGTGAGTTTTCTTTTCAAAAACACATTAACATATATTAGATCGAGCAGGTCTCAAAGTGATTACAGTTTTTTGCAGGTGTTCTCGTGGGTGACTGGTTACTGGAACTAACTCTTAGTCTGGAGACCATGATTCAAGCCCAGTATCCTCTTAATTAAAAAGCAGGAGTGCAGTCTGCTTCTACCTGTCGAGACGTTTTAAGCAACAGAGATTGCAGCAAGTATATTAGCTCAACAAATGGTGCACTACTATAGAAGATATTATGAGATGTCCGACTCTTTTAGAGAGGCAACTAGATTTGGAACCCCAACTAATGGGCCACATTTAGGAATCGATTCCCTGGGTAGCTGACCTTACAAACCACTTTCTAATTAAGGGCTACTTAGACAGTCCAGAATCCCACCGGAATCCCCGTGACTTCCCTATGCTAAAAAACCACGAGCCAATCTACCCTGGGTCCATCCGCGGTGCAAAAAACCACGAGCCAATCACTTTGATAGAAACCACTTTCCCGATGGTTTTTCACGTGGAAGAAAACCGCAAGCCGTGAGGCCGGTAAATTTTCCCAATCTCCTATAGACTCGTTGCTACACTCATCGCTAGGGAGGCTTCTATGCAAGTCACGAGGCTCCTGCCGCTGCAACCCCTGCCATCTCGTGGTTAGCGCATCTCCCTACAAGCGGCGACGCACCTCCTGCCGCCACCGCCTCAACAACCGGTTAACCAGCCTGAGGCTGATCCAGCGCCCACTCGTGCTTCATAACCACCTCTCGTCAAATTGACCGTGCCTGTTCAATCACCACGTCTCATGCTTCTACTCCTTCTCTTCCATATCGACACAGGGAACAAATCCCTTCGGGGATTCCTTCCCATGGAAACGCTGGGGTCTGCAGTGCCAATAAGGGCTCCTTTGGAAGAACCCAGTCCTTTCCCCGGGCGTGGATCCCCGTGTACATGCAAGCTCGTCTAGGATTTAGTTAAAAGAAAAGCAAACCATCATGCAGCTGCCAAGAACCCAGGGTGCCACTCCCCTACCTACGACGTCCGAGGGTCACTCCCAGATGACATGCCGCAGCAAAGAACTGGACGAGAACCAAACCTAAGAGCAACAGGGTCAAGACAGGGAAACAACAGGGAATGATTAGTAAAAAAACTTCTAACCCCGGGTGTGCCTTCACTGCATCCCAAAGAAGCCCTAAAATTCCCTCTTCAGGGCTTTCTTCCCTGGTTATTAATCTCCAAGCTTCCAAAGTAGTCATAAATGGCCTCCCAGACATCTTGATAACGCTAGGTTCTCCTAGAAATGAGGGTCATTTCCATTCATTTTTAGCGATCATTAGAAATCGTTCTTCAGGTTTGATGCCTCTACCTGCCCCTGCAAGTGGTGCCCAATATAAAAAGCAACCCTCTCTTCCTACTCAGACATAATTGTAGCCTGAGCTGGAGAACGGAGCAGCTAAGAAGGGCAATTGTAAAATTCCAAATCTAAAGAGAAGTGTTTCCTTCTTGATTTTCTTGGAAGAGATGACTCTGAAATGTATAATGGCATATATCTGATTAACTCATGATATGGGCTGCAACAAGGGCCACCATAGTTTAAGCTAAGGTCTCAACTAAATGTATATTATAAAAATGTGGATTTGCCAAGCAAATTAGAAAAAGATCAATAAATATGGAGGGATAAACTAAATTAGAATCTCATCGATGTTATTCTCATTTGTATACATGCATATTTATTTAAGGTATGGCATGGATTCTCTATTACCTGAATGATCATGGTTGATCCTTAAAAACTTTCCTTGCATAGATACACACAAATATTTGAATTGATCACGTAATATTTATTTTGATTTAGCTGACGAGTTGTCAAAATTTCTTGAACATTGCTTACGTATTTACGTATTGATGAATATTTTCCAAAACATATCATGTATAAAAAAAATTCCATGGGGGCATTCAATTATGATGATTGACCCTTACAAAATTTCTGTCTTATTTCAAATTATTATTATTCTGATTGTGAAAAAATAATGTGATGGGCAAAGTAAATTGACACATGCCCAACATGAGCCATAACTCTCGCCAAAGAAAATGGGCCAACTAGAGCCTGAGGAGGGGACGCCGTCGCGCCAGGCAGGCCCCACTGAGGCCCTATGGCACACGCCAGGAGATGGGACGATGTCAGCACACGCCAGGAGAGGGGACGACGCCATGGTCTCTGTCGTCAACTACCATATCTAGTCCAAGTTGTTTTAGGAAACAGCTGATTAAAATATGAAATCGAGTTCGTTACATGGAAAGGACAATCCGCGTCCTTTAAAGATCTTCTAATTTACTTAGTTGTCAAGTCCCATGAGGACAACAAATACTTAGGGAGATGTAACTAAATAAGTCATGTAATAGACGAACAAAACCATTTTCTGTCTATCTCTCTGTCCTCTCACCTGCGCCCTGGGTCTCCTACTGCACCGCCGCCGCCCACGCTGCTGCCCTACCCACCCACACCGCCACCCCCAGCCCCAGCGGCCACGACAATAACATAATTCCTATTCAGCACGGCTAAAGGTTCCTTCACAAAGAACTTCATCCAAGGATTTATCTGAGTCATTTATTGTCACACACAGGCGGACATCTGTTTTTATTGATTAATATCGAGTGTACGCTCAGGTCAAGCAATTACATAGCATTTCTTGAACCCCAGAGATTATTTATATATAGGTCTAAACCCAGAACCTGCTTATGCAACATATATATGATATGTAGAGTGTCCAGCAAATATGCATATGGAACGACATATATATATTTCTGAACTTTAGGGGATGCATATGCAGCCACTAATGATGTTCATCAGGCTGTTATACTTTTGATAGTAAAATGGCGGTGTGAATCAGTACTGTCGACCAGCTTCCTTCCAAGATGTATGCCCTTGGTCAAGCTCGTTCCTTCATTGCTTCCATAGGAATTCTCCAGCAAGGTGGTTTCTTCAGCCTTTATTCCAAGAAAACTTGCATGATCAAAGTATGAAATAGCGCACATCATGTTCACCAAAATGAGCAGTGCCACCGTTGCAGGCTTCATCTGCAGATATGTTGGATGCGTTACGTGTTATATATGGTTCAATTAATTTTCTGACACAATGAATGGAAATAATATTGAATCCTACCGAACAGAACTGATTTATAGCTCACAAAAACAAAAGGACGACTCATCCCAGTTAGCTGATGAGTTGAAGGCGGCTTGTGTTATTGATAAATAAAAATACACTTGAGCACGCTGTATATAGCCGTATTGTGCAAGTGGGGTTCGGGGGACCTGCAAACCATTACATGATAACGATAGTACAGGTCTAGGTGCATTATGTCGTGCTAATAGGTACTGCTACTTCCAAACCACACTACTATAACAAGGTTTCGTTCGGCAGTGGGCAAGCGGTAGTGATACCTCCTGCTATTGCTACGTAGTCATAGATCGACTAGCTGTGTCCGAGGCTTCCAAATGACAGTTCAAGGCACCAATTGGTAGTGTGAGCACCAAACGGAAATGAGCGCGCACCTGTCTCACTGCGGTAACCGGCAGTGAGAGCACTCGTACCACTGCCACCGGTCTCTTATTTCTTTGTGCTGCTAGTAACTAGCTAGAGGTATCAGATTGGAACATGTGTGCCCTACTTTCACTTCACCGACAAAGTCATAGTGCTTCTTTGGCTTTATGCATTACTTAGGCCCAGTTTGGAAGGACTTTCAAAAGCTTCGTGAAGCTATTGAGAACTATTTTTTTGCTAAACAACTCATTTCAAAACGGCTTTACGGGTAAAGCTATTTTTTTTCTCTTTGACAAATTGATAAAAGATGAGAGAGCTAAAAGTAGCGACTTCTCCCAACTTCATGTCACACAAGTGGGCCGAGCCTCCACAGTTGACTAGCCTACCCCGCTGTGAGAGAGGGAGAGAGAGAGAGCGCAGCGCAGGCGAGGAAGCGTGCGTACGATGGCGCACCAGGCGCGAGGCCCCCAAGGCACGACCGCCACAGTAGGGCTTGCCGGGAGCACGACCGCCGGCGCAGGGTGGGGGAGCGGCCCCGAGGACGCAGGGGCACATGACCTCAAGTGACCTCCAGCAACTGCGGGTGCCAGGGCACTGCGGCAACCATGATGGGGTGGGCGACGGGAGTAGGGATGCGAGCGCGACAGGGACCGCGAGAGCAACCGGGAGGCCACGCCGTCGTCTTCCAGAGCCAGAGATTTGGCAGCCGCTGGCATGGGCTGGGGCCCGAAGGGCGGAGGGCGAAGGGCACAGCTTGAGTCATACAGCGCGGCCACCACCAGAGCTCGACTCACCGGCGCGGAGCCGGGAGGGGGGGTGGGGGGTGCTGGGAGGGACGCGTGCGTCAGGCCACCGCTGCCCGCCCAGGCGCTCGGCCGGGGGCGCACGCTGTCGGCTCAATCGCCGGCGCGCGCTGCGGGCTTAGTCGCCAGCGTGCACTGCTCTGCCACGCTGACGGGCACTGAGGGCCTGGCCTCGAAGGGCGTGATCGGCGTCGCCTCGGAGGGACGCACGTGGCTTCAAGGGGTGCGAGCGCGGTTACCTCGAGGCAACGCCGTCGTGACACAGGGTAGGCACTCAGCTGCCATGGTCGTGGGCCAAGACCTGCCGGGGGCGCCACCACTGGGGCTGACGCGAGCTGCCAGGAAGGCACGAGCCACCAGGGCAAGCGCGACTGTCGGCGGAGCGCGACTACTGGAGCGAGCAGCGAGCACGGTCGACGGGGCAGGCTGGAGCCGCGCAGGGCGCGAGCTGCCATAGCCACTGGCGCGGGGGCGCTCGAGCTTGCACGCGCTGCCGGGTGCGAGTGGCCACGGCCACCAGGATGCACGAGCGTGCCACCGTGGGGAGCCGGCGGCAGGGCACATCTGCGCGCCGCCGTGGGAGGCTCACGGCGTCGGGTCCAGGGAACAAACGAATGGAAGGGAAGAAGATAAGGATACGGGTACTGTGGTAATTTATTCTTTCCGTTCCATCTCAAGAGTTGTTTGTCAAATAGGATAAAAAACAACATAGATTTATTGGGAAAGCTGATCAAAAGCTAAAAATTAAAAAACCAGCTTCCGGTTAAGCCCTCCCAAACCGAGCCTCACAGTGTATCAGATATCAAAGCTTCTTTGACAATAACTGAAAAGGCATGTTGGTTGTACGTGGTTACAGGCCTTATAGTGCCTCTGTAGTTTATGATGGTCGACATGCATGAAAAACAGATAAATAAATGAACATACGATCCATTTCCTAAGGCAGTGCCTGACAGGAACGAAAAGAATAGCAGTGGCGTGTCATAGCGACCAGAGGGCTGCAATATATGCCGATTGCTGAACGCGCTTATTTGTATGCCAGAAAGTATACTGTACCTTGCATCCTTTTTCGGTTTTGAAACCCGAAGCTTTATTGTGGAGACAAGAATGCCAGAGTACTCAGTTCATCAGCACAGTTGTAATGTCAATCATAAACCTACTCCCATTGACGACTACTGATTACTCAAGCCATGCTTCCATTACTCCCCTCGTGATCTTCTACAGCTTCTTTTGCATGACACCTGAGTAATGTTATTATTGATCAATATATACACCGGAACTGAAGGACAACTTTCCAAGGAGTACTGTAATTCACATTTCAAAATAAAGTCCATATTGTGTACTAATAATTCATTATCAACTTTCAATTCTGAGATGGTAGGGAGGAACAGGAATGACACAAGTCATGGATGCTTAGAATTGAGATACTTTTCACATAAGTGCACGGTATCAGCGATCACTGGCGCTTTATTTTCTATTATACTAAAAAAATATGAAAAATTTGTAATAATGCTCCACATAGACCATTGCTAAAAACGTAGTAAACCTTAGGTTAGAAAAAATGCAGTGCGCAGGTGACTGCTCCATGGGGTAGTGCTGGGCGTGGGCTCCTAACATAAATATAGGATACATATGCATGTGCAATTGTGAATTGTCCAACACATGAGAAATCTGTCATTTTTCTTTCCATAAAAGATCTTATAGAACTTGGAATATTTGGTCCTCAAAGTCTCTTAAGAGACGTAATATAAAGTAGCAGATCTTATAGAAGCCTAATTAATGCAAAAAAATTGTATCCAAATCATGATGAAGTAAAATATCCTAGGTTTCTGATAAAAATGATGTCAAGCTGCTCTTGTTCACTACCGGAATTGATAGGTTGGAACCCACAAATGCATCGACAAAATAGCACACCAATTATTATGTCTTGTCCTCTAAACAGATGAATTGATATGTTTGTATTACTATTGTTTCTTCATATCAACTTAAGCACAGCTAAGTCCTTTGACGAGATAATAGTAGTCATAAGAATTTGGATAGGCCGCAATGTATACTTAAAATCAATGGACAACTGATTCAAAAGAATTTTCATAAATTAATTTTTTTAGCTGTGACCTGGGAGAATGGAGAACGTTTGAAAATGGGATATTCCTGGCAAACAGATGAAGATGTTAAGTGGTTTACCTAGTATGGATGGGCTACAACTACAGATACATCTAGGAGAAAGAATGGTTGTCGTTACCTGACGATAAGAGTATCAGCTTCCCAACTAGGGTAGTGGGTTTTGTGCACGCACACTTCTTTTTATGAACAAGTGTCGTCGTGCACCCACGTAATATTTTGATATGTCTGACATATAAATGAGACAGATGATATCATTATGTCGCCAATAACCTGATATATATCAACTTCATGGCATGCGCACCAAACACACTTTCAACGTCTAACTTTATGTAAATACATGTCATTCATTTACATGTTCATACATATGTATATATATTGTTCAGTATTCACCTAGCTATATTCAACATAGAACAAATTTTCAGTTGGGTTGAACATTATTATTGGCTATTATTTTCTTAAAATGTATTGGTTTTACTTATGAAACTTTAGTGTTTTTTAATTACATTAATAGCTTCATTACTAACTAATGCTACCTTGGTAGCTAGAGATATGTAGGGATTAGTATTTATTTGGACAATTATGGTTTAATGTTAGTTTGATATTTTTATTTTAAACATAAATTGGATAGGAATTGATCCTAAACTATACAATCTTTACCCAACAATGTCATGATATTAACTGATGGTATGCTAGTTCCTATTTGTATGGGAATAAAGTTTGGTATATGGACCTAGAATTGATATTTGGATGAAAAGAGATTGTTGTAGTTACCGGACAAATAGAGTATGATTCCCCTGAATTGAGTAGTGGTTGGGTTTTCTGCACACGCGCATTTCTCTTTGTGAATAAGAATCGCAATGCATGCACAAAGTGTTTTTGTATATCCGACACACAAATAAGACGGATGGTATAATTATGTTTCCAATAACATGAAAACAACTTGATAGCACGCGCACCAAACACACGCTCTGGATGTCTAGAACTTTAGGGAGATACTTGACATTTGTATATACGATAATGCATATGTATATTCTTGTTTACTATTCCCCTGCTATATTTCCTTTAACCAGAAAACTAGACTTTGAGTCATAATTCTTTTCATAATACAGTGTCTGAATAATTAAGCAAATCATATCCAGAAGAGGATTTGTTAAAAGATCAACCTAGTCACATAATTTTGCATTGTATCATTCATACCATGTGAGGACAGTGCCTAGGGTAATATTTTGGGTTTTCAATCAAAAACTTTCACTAACACAAAGAAAACACCATGATTTTCTGCTACTTTAAGTTCAAAAAGAATTATTTCTTTTTCGAGAAATATACCACCTGAAGAAAGGCTAATCACCGTCAACTAAGATGGATCAAGCACTAGATGGTGAGTTTTCTTTTAAGAAACACATTAACATACATCAGATTTGCAGGTCTCAAAGTGATAAAAGTTTTTTCATATATATATTTAAGAGCACGCCTACTTTCATATGCTTATTACAATCTCTTCAAGAGTTGTTCCTTAATGCAAGGACAACATCCATCTTTAATTTTGTTCAAGACATTTCAATCAACAGAGATATTGCAGCAAGAAGTATGTTAGATCGACAAATGGTGCACTGTTATAGAAGATATCTAGAGATGCCCCATTTTTTCGAGAGGCAACTGGATTTGGAACCCCAACTAATGGACTACCCTTAGCCTTAGGAATGAATTCTCAGGGGTAGCTAGTCTTACAAACCACTCTCTAAATGGCCTCTCAGACACTAGTTTCCCCTAGAAATTCGTGCAATTTCCAATCCATTTTTAGGGATCGTTACAAATCAATTTTCAGGTTTGATGTTTTTCTACCTACCCCTATAATGGTGCCCAATATAGAAAGCAACCATGTTCTTCCTACTCGGACATAATTGTAGCCTGAGGTGGAGAACTGAGCAACTCACAAGAGGTAAAATTGCAAACCTAAAGTGAAGCGTTTCCTTCTTGATTTTCTTTGAAGAGATGACTCTGAAATGTGTAATGGCATATATCTAATTAACACATGATACTGGCTGCAACAAGGGCCACCATAGTTTGAGCTAAGGTCTCAACTAATTGTATATTAGAAAATTAGAAAAAAAGAAATAAATATGGAGGGAAAAACATATAGACCAGTATCTGATGAGTTAAATGGAGGGATAAACTAAATTAGCAACTCATCGATGTTATTTTCATTTCTGTACATGCATATATATTCAATTCCTTTAAGGTATGGCGCAGACGCTCTATTACCAGAATGACCTCAGTTGACCATTAAAAACTTTCCTTGCATAGATACACACAAATACTTCCATTGGCCACATAAAATTTAATTTGATTTCGCTGACAAGTCCTCAAAATTTCTTAACATTACTGCATTTCAAAAATTCTTTTTGAAATGCCACTGTTGATCGACCCTTATCAGATTTCTTGGGCTGATGACTGATGAAGCACAATTTTCTTTATGATTTTAAAGAAAAAATTATTCTGAATGTAAAAAAAGAACACGGCAAAGTAGAGGAAATTAGCAGTAAATCCGAGAACTTCATCCATGGATTTATCATAGTGGCCTATTATCTCACACACAAGACATACTTTAGTTTATTGCTTAATATTGAGCATATGCGCTAAGTACAATTACATGGCATTTCACGACCCCAGAGACTATTTAGATAGGTCCAAACCCAGATGATACAATACATGGGACTTAAGAACCTGATGATGCAACCATACCATGTCTATATATAGGATATCCAACCTGCATATATATGCATGGAAGGCCATATACATTTATCAACTTTATGGATTGCAACCATGAACTAAGGACGAGGGGTGCCTAGGGTCATCAGGAGATGGACATCGTTGATAGAAGGGATACGGTGTGACTTGGTACCGCGGCTTGAATCAATACCGGCTTCCATCAACTTTCTTCCAAGATTTATGCCCTTAGTAAGACTGGCTTCCAACATTTGCCACCATGGTGGTTTCTTGGGCGTTTGCTCCAAGAAAACTTGCATGACCAAAGTATGCAATAGTGCACACCATGTTCATCAAAATGAGCAGAGCCACTGTTGTAGGCTTCATCTGCGTACATGTTGGATGTGTATGTGTAAGACATCAATTTTTGACACAAAAATGGGAGTTATATTGAATCCTACCGAACAAAATAAAATTGATCAGCTTGCAGAAAGAAAAGGACTCATCCCTGATAGCTTGTTATAGTTGAGGTCTTGTGTTGTTGATAACCAAAGATACATATGGGGCACGCTATATATAACCATATTAATAGAAAAGTAGCTATTTAGGTGACTATGACGCTCATGATATTATGCAACTGGGTGGGGGTGGGGAGCTGCAAAGCCATTATGGTGATAATAGACCATGGCGCATGAAAGTATCAAGATGCCCAAGAGGGATTTTTGGTAAATTGAGCCATTCTAAAATTTCTAGCAATAAATTAACTCTACACTAGCAGCCCATTTCACCCATTGTGCCTAACTGTTTTTCGATGGTTCTACCGCACTAAAAGTTTTACAGCCTTGGTTCCAATCCTATTCTAGCATGATAATTCTAATGATGTAATATAAATACAAGAATGTAAATGCCACTATAAAAAAACTTAGGTTTTAAGACAAAACAAAATCGTCATGCAAAGTGACAAATTCGTCACATTAAGTATTTTGTGACGAAATCCTATCGTCATGGCTGTCGTCACATATCGAGCATCGCTAAAGGTGTCGCGTGACAAAACCTGATATCTCGTCACAAAATGTGAGTACCTTTTGTGACGACGTAAGCACGCGTCATACATTGTCTGTTTTAGTGACGCCAAATTTCGTCATATAATGTTCAGTCAGCGCGTCACAAAAAAAATACACGTCATCACGTCTGCTTCTACGATCATGATTTTGGCGAATTTGTGACGACTTGTATGACGCTTGACTATTGTCACATTTAGGTTGGTTTTTGCGACGATATTTCGTGTCACTTATATGTTAGACTAGCTGTCACATATTTTACTTTGCCGTAAAAAAAACTACCTAGATCCTCCCATCTACACTTATTGTGACGACATTAGCGACGATATGGTCTCGTCATATATAATTGTTAACATTCTGTGACGAGCTGCTTTTGTCATGTTACATAGAGCAGTACCAGAGCATTTGAGACGATTCTTCCATTCAATGACACCCTCACGTATGACCAATATCACACAGATATAAAGCAGAAATCATATCACAGTTGATACAACATACACATTCACTCCAGAATATAACACATCACATAGAGAATAAATTGAAACACATCACAAGTTCTGGTTCCAACAGATGACATAAGTCCCTAGTTCCACCACACAGGTTCAAATCCATCATACATGTTCACAAATAAAAGAGATGCAAATAAGTTGTACCATGGTTCTGATAACATAGTGCACAAACTGGAACAAAGTTTGGTGTTCTGGCAAAAGGATATGCTGAGGCAACGACATCATCAACACAAACTGCATAAGCTCCTACCTCAATCTTTCTAAAGTTTGAGCACAGCTCGCAATAGTGCATTAGTTTCTTCAAACCTGGAATTGATCCCCTTTACTTCCTCCTGGGTCTGGCGCAGCAAATTTTGGTTCTCTTCTAGAGCTGTCTGCTGCTCTTGAAGTTGTGCTTGCAACTCTGCTTGCTGTCTTGCCGCTTCCTCTCTTTCTGCTTGTAGTGTTGCCTCAAACTGTGCTTGCATGCGCTCTGTGAGAGTCGATGACGATGCCCCAGTCTTCACTCCAGTGACACCAATGTTTGGAAGGAAAGTGGATGATCTGCTGATCTAGCTAAGACTGTCAGCAACAATCTTGGAGGGAGACTTTTGTTCTTCTCCTTCTTGTACCTCTTTTTCCTTCTCTGCAATCATATGTTCCTACATAGAATGAATGCAGTTAATCACTAGGGAAAAGATCATTGTTGAGTAAGTCATTGCAGTATGTACAGTAAATGATCCAATTAGTGGGTAACTTACATAGAGCTCACTTGCTAGAGGACTACGACCATTTTTGGGACTAGTCATACACTCCCCAAAAAACTCAACAGGATCTGGTTCCCTGTTGTTATACTTAGGCCTCTGTAGGATGGAGAAAACTAGTATTACAATGATATCTATCATGCCATAATTTTTTTCCAAGAGAACAGCAGGATGCACAAAAAAATTATCAAAAACACAACATAGACAAGTAGTTGATTCCCAGTTGCTCATAGACATATTTTCTCCAGTCCCAACAAGAAGATTACTTCAAGATGATAACAACAAGAAATGAATGCTAACAATAATTTCAGTTAGTGGCATTGTCCACTAATTAGTAATATGCTTTGCCAATGAACATTCACATGTATTTGATTCCCAGGTGGACATAGACATGAAAATATTGTGCATCAATGCAACTTAGGTGGACATAGACATAAAAATATTAGTAATATGCTTTGCCAATGAACATTACATGCTTTGCCAATGACATAGAAAGCTAGTATCCATACCAGACTGTATCGATGAGCAACATAGGGCCTAGATCCAGTCTTTTGGTGAAGTTGCACGTTGCCTCGGTTCATTTTGTTCTTAGCAAATCTTTCCTGCACCACCAATGCAATTTTTAGGTTTCATTCACATGCACAGTTTTGATTGCACATTAATAAATAGGCAAAGGTGCAGCCATGGACCTGATTTTTTGGGTCACTCCAGTACTCAACTAGTTTTTTCCAGTCCTCCTGCTTCATTTTTGGTGGTGGTTCTTGAGCCAGCAATTGTTCTATTGTCAGTGATTCATCGAAGTACTTCTTCTTAAGGTTGTACCTCTGCTGCCTTAGTCCCTTCTTTATGATATCGGTGCAAGCAGCTTTGCATGGTCCCTCGTTCTTCACATCCACCTCCAACCTTGACTGAAGACACAAAAATGAAACATTAGACACAAGCTCCACCTGGTAGTATTGTATTGTAATAATACAATTAAGATCAAATGGTGGAGAAAATAGAGGTGATGTGGCAGCATGAGGATTGAGCTTTAGAAGAATTAAATGCTTAGTGGGCATGAACTATATAGAGATATTAGATTCCAACAATGAAATAGCTAACTCACCGCCATAGCACCTAACACTTTTGCTACTTTCTTTTGAGCATCATCGTTATCATACTCTTTCCAAGACTTGTAGATAGGCAGGCTATCTCTAAGAGCAACACCACACTCTGATGCCAGCTTCGTGGCCTAAACAGGGACCGTAGGTCTTTTCTTACCCTCAGCCACCTCAATGACAAGCTTCTTTCCTCTATTAATGTACTTCTCTAAGCCATAACCCATGGTCTTGTCGCGTTTTCTCTTTTCTTGCACTGCATTGGAAAATAATATGATACATGTTTTCATATAGGAGTAGCAATTCTAGGTATTGCATGTAGGTAAAATATTTTCAAACTAATAGCTTACCTGAAACTGAGGCAGAGACGTCTTCTCCTTGAGATGTATGTCCCTCTGAACTAGCAGCTTCCATGTGCTGAATTGACACACTGATGTCATTGCTTTGCCTAGAGCTCTGGCCACCTGGTGAGTTGTCAGTAGGAGCAGGTGGGCTAACACTGATTGTGGGAGTAGGTTGTGGCAAAGCAACAGGTGTAGACATGGCTGCTGCAGTACTCCTAGTTAAACGAAGAGGACTATGCACCATGTTTGGTTCTGGCGAGGAGTTGGCTGTATTGGTACTAGTGAAACTAAGATTGGTAGGCAGTGTGTTTGTAGTATCTATGGTGTTGGTGGCATTTGTATTGGGATGACCTTCCAACCTGCATGTACCAGAAATGGTATAATTGCCAAGGCTGGCTGTCAAATTCTTCTTGGCCTGGCTGGATGACAAGTTTGCTCTTGGTTTGGGTGGTGGACGGCCTACATAAGGGTTTCGACCAGGCGTCAACTTGGCTGCATTTTGCCTGGTGAATCTAGGTGTGTGCGGTGGATCCTTGTTGGCAACCGGCTGCTGCTTCTTTTGTTGTGGACGAGTTCCTGGAACCATCTTGGTTACGTAGCAAAGAAAACATGCATACACGTTATAAGTTATGAAGCTGAACATTAGATAAAGAAACTAAATGACCAACTAGATAAAAAAGCTGTTGGGTGGCCTATGAATACATCTCACCTCAGCATTGAACTCATTGATGAGTTCATCATCATCATCACTATCAGATTCATTATCATTTTTAGTGGTAGGATCAAAATCATTGTCAGTCTCTGATTTGTCAGACTCTATGCTTTTTGCTTTGCCCTTTTTTCCCCTTTTAGGCAAAGCATCCCTAACAGTCTTTGCTAACACAGGGATACCCAAAGAGTTAAAAACATCCTAGATTTCCTTAACATTCTTGTCCCTGTCCAGCTCATACTATGTTTTTTTCATTTCTTCTTATGTTTAATGCGATGAAACGAAGAAAATGTAGAAACTGGATTCAGTTTCTGTAGGAAAAAATGAAAGGAAGTCATTTATCCTAGCACAATGTTTAGCAAAATACAAATTATATAATTCAGTAATCCTAGTTCAATCAGAATACACGTACATTTTAAAAGGAGGTTAGACCCAAATCCCAGCACAATTGAGCGCAAGTTATACCTGGTAGCTTGCAATTGGGAGTCGGTGGAGGAAGGTCGCTGATGGCGCACTGCAGGGGGATCTGAGCCTTCTAGACGGGGAAGGTGGCCGCCGGCAGTGGATGTTGTTGTGAGAGCTGGGCGACCAACGCACAAATGGGGATCTCTGTCCAAAGCCACTGGCACCCGCCGTTCGGTTGCTCCACTCGAAGTAGCCGCCACCGCCAGTTGCCTCCGAGGTGGTGGGGGAGAGTAGCTAGGAGGCGCGATCGTCGTGGGGGTAGGGGTAGGGGTAGGGGTAGGGCGGCACAGCGGCGTGGTGGGTGGGGGGATGGCAGCGAGGCGGCTCGGCAGCGGTGGGCAAGAGGAGGCGTGACTGTGGTGGGACTAGGACATGGCGGGGAGGGTGGCGCGGCAGCGGTGGGTAGGTGGAGGAGGGCAGCGAGGCGGTGCGGCGGCGTTGGTGGAGGACGGCACGGTGGCGTGGCGGCGGTGCGGTTCGGGGAGAGGGGCGCGATGGTGCGGGTTCGGGGAGAAGGATACGGTTTGGTGGCCGGGGGATGGGGGATAGGGCTGAGCGGATTTTGGATGAATGCGCGGGATGGGTGGTGTGTCCCACTTGTCGGTGAGGTAATCAACGCGGGAGAGAGGGAGCGGCAGCAGCCAAAATTTTGGGTTTGGGCGTGGGCCCCTAGCGGCAGTGACCCATTTTGACTTATTAGGAACAAAAATTGGAATTTTGAGTTAGTAAATGATTACAAACTAAAAAGGTGTCAGAAACAATGTTGTGTAATGTGACGAGATCTACAATCTTGTCAATTGTTACTTTGTCATTTGACTTGGTTTGGACTATCGAAATCTGAATTTTGCAAAAATGAGATAATTAAGCAAAGTTTTAGGGTACTAAATAAGTTCAAATTAAAACTTTATCAAGTTTGATTGAAACCTCCATGGAGAACTGGATAGAAGCTTGATTTGTAAAATTTTGCACCTCATCTTATTCAGGTGAAGATGGATAGAACCTGGATTTATAACAGCTTACCATTTAGTCAATCATATGTTGCTGGTGTTGAACAGTTCATGGCACATGTGAGAAGCAGATATCCCGAAGATGAGAAAATCAAATGTCCATGCCGGTTTTGCCTGAACCGAAAAGAAAAAACACAAGCTGAGGTAGAGGAGGATCTACACATCAATGGTATTTCCAGGTGCTATACAAGGTGGATTAACCATGGAGAGGGAGATGATGTTGCTGAACATTATGATGATGGCACAGTAGCTACTGGTACCGAAGACATGGCATGGGATGCAAATGAACAGCCCCCTGTTGATGCTGAAGAACAACCTGAAGATGTGATAGTAGATAGTGCATGTGGAGTTCAGGGGTTGGTTCAAGATTTGTACACCGCATCAAGCCATGGCATCGGTGGCAAATTGTATAAAGAAATAATGGAGGAGGCAAAGCGTGAGCTTTATCCAGGTTGCACCGAGGAGTCTAGGCTAAGTTTCATTATTAAACTGCTGCATATAAAAGTGTACAATCGGATAACAAATTCTAGATTTGATGCATTCCTTGAGTTGTTATCAACATCTTTGACAAATGTTCCTGGTATGCCTAGGTCCTATAGGGAAGTGAAATCTGTACTCAAGAAGACGGGTTTTGGTTATGAGAAAATTGATGTGTGCAAGTATGACTGTGCCTTGTTTTGGGATGACCATGAAAATGATCAACATTGCCCAGTTTGTGGCTTCACAAGATGGAAAGTGAACAAGGAGGGTAAAAAGAAAGTACCTCACAAGGTCCTGCGTTACTTTCCAATAATTCCACGCTTCCAAAGGTTTTTCTTGTCGAAGCAGCGTGCAGAGTTTGCAAGATGGCACAAGGAAAAGAGGGTAGAAGTAAATAATGAAATGAGACATCCTGCTGATGGAGATGCTTGGAAAGACTTTGATAATAGTTTCAAGTCTTTTGCAGATGATCCCTGCAGTTTGAGGGTAGCCATTGCTACTAATGGATTTAACCCATATGGTCAGATGACCAATTCATATAGCATCTGGCTAGTGATCTTGATTCCGTACAATTGGCCACCATGGATGTGTATGGACCAATCGAATTATATGCTTGCTTTACTAATTCCAGGCAAAAGATCACCAGGCAAAGATTTTCATGTGTTCATGCAGCCTTTATTTAATGTTTAAAGAGAAGGAAATTCATATCTCATGCTACGTGACTCCTTTTGACTTGAAATTTTTATGACATGTTTCTTGTGCTATGTGTGTGTTGCACCAATGCTAGTTTATAATTAGCTAGTTGTTTGCTATTTGTTTATGACATATCTCAATGCTAGTTGTTTCCAACACTTATCCCCTTTTCAATTTAATTTCATATTTCAAAAATTATTCAAAATTTGGAAAACTTTCTCTATGAAAAGTGTTTGGTTTGATAAGCTGAACATTTCATAGATTGGAAGATTTTCAAGTTGTTTAGAAAAATAAAAAGTAATTTCAAATGTTTGCTTCTAGAGATTTGACCCTTTTTGCATTCTTTTTAAATTTGAATTCATATGGCAGAATTATTTTGGGGAATTATTTTGGTCAAGGCTTCGGCCCACTTCCAGGGGTACAGTAACATACGAGCAGGGCAATTTTCAACTAACTGATGCATGACGCCGCGAAACAGTCACAAAAAGTCACTAACTAGCGTCACAAAAGAGAAAACGATAATCATCTCCCCCTTCATACAATTTGTGAAGATGTTGGGTACCATTATGTGACACTGAATACCATATCATCATAAAATAATATGGCTATCTTAAATTTGTGACGCCACTGAATTGTGCGTCATATTATGGTACATTGTATGACAAAACTGTGACCCGTCATGAGGTATTTTGTCATAAAAAACAAGATTTCTTGTAGTGTGCTGAAAGTAATGTGAGAGGAAGGAATCCGGTGGTGTTTTGCTAAGATATTGGAGAGTCGACACTTCTCACTAGTCCTCATTAGAGTAATAGTGCAAGGGTGTAGCTCGCCTGGCCCTCAATCCGCGTAAGGATTGAGTGCTCTCTATGAGCTGATTCTTTGTTACTTTGTTATGGTGAATTGCCCACAACCGCTCACACCATAAGTTGGGTCATCCACTAGATGATCACCAACCTCCCTGCCTGTCTTGTATTCTAATAAATTTATCTCTCTAGTTTCTAGTCAGGCAACCAACACTCCATTCACTTCCAATTCAAAATACTTTGTGAGTGAGTTTGACTCCAACTGACCTTTGGGCAGTCATAGAGCTATGTGGTGCTAAGTTTGACAATTGTGCATCGCACTTAAATGATTAGACTCATCTAGGTCAAGCTACTAGTTCACACCCCCTTTTATAGTATGACCAAAGGAAACGAAAGCCCTAAACGACTCTAAGTGTCTCAAAACGCCAAACGATAACCATTGATTGTCCAAACAATCGCTATTTTCGTCACCTAACTTAAATTGCCTCTACAAAACACATGTTAGTCACAATAACCATACATTGTCATTGATCATTGAAACCCACTAGGGGCCTAGATGCTTTCAGTGCATTATCTTGCATTGCTACATTAGAATTCTGAACCATAAAATATTATGCCACTAGGTTTAGGGTTGACAAAAGGTCTTGAGACACATTATGTTGCACTGCAATACAACCATCCAGTACTGGTGATTCTGAAACATACATTTAGGAACTTTATTAAGTAACACAACCAAGGCTTGATTATAGGATGCAACATAGCAGCTAGAGCTAGTTGAATGTTATCAAATTTTTGACAAGATTCACACCCCTTGTAATATCTGAAGAAAAAAAGGTGAGTCTATACCAAACATGGTGCTCCCACCCACCCAACTTGACCTCACCGTCTGCCATCTCGCCGCCGCCTCCCTTCTCCCCAGCGCCTCCGCTCCTCTCCCTGGGCATGGCGACCTCGGTGTTGTTTCAGTGCTAGTTGAAGCCTCCGTCCCCCAACAATGGGGTCGGCCATGGAGGTGGTGAACCGACTGGATTATTCCATTAGAGACAATTTCGAACGGGAGGTTCGTTGCCGCTTTGGGACTCAGGTGCATCATGATTCCCCTTCTTCTCGTGGGTCTTTCTTCCTACTGGCTACTTTTTGGCGTTTTTCTTTTCCATCTTATGGAAGCGAGTGTTGCTATGGTTCTAGAATCCTGCTTGGGAGGACATGCTTCTTTCTTTCATGTGATCGAAGTCAATCAAAACCATTTTTGGTTCTCAGTCTCATGCAAAGCTGTGGGGTTTTTTGTCTATGCCCTTCGTAGGGTGATTGGATCTTCCTTTGAAGTTTTTTCATCTATGGAGCTAGGGTGCTCCACATTGCGAAAGGGAGAAAAGATTGTGGGGGATCGAAGAAGCCAAGACATGGCAAGAGGTCCATTCTAGAAGTCAGATTCATGCTAAAAAAGCCAAGCAGGCCTGCCCAGATCCTGTCAAGGGAGTTCATTTTCATCAAAGGCTAATCATGGATAGTCCCAATCTGAAACAACAATCTTCAGTTCAGTCTATCTCGTTCTGTGCTTTCAGAACTTCTGTTTTAGTTCTTGATTCTTTGGTTTTCTCTTCTAATCATGAAAGTACTCTTGGTCAGTCCATCTTGTCTCAAGATCAGGTTAGCAGAAGAGTTGATGATCTGGTTAGTTCATCTAGAAATACTACCAATCCGAATGTATCTGGATCTAGTTTCTTCCTGGATCACCCTGATTTTCAAAATTTGAATGTGCTTCAGATATTAATTTTTAGCCCGGGAATTCGGTCATCAAGTCCGCTTTGAAAAAGACACCATCCTTTGACAGTTTGAATCTTGGTTCTAGCTTCATGGTCCACAATCAAGAGGAGGGGGAAATTGAGGCAGTATTAACTCGGCTCCTAATCAGTCGGTTCAGTGTTCGAGATGCCTATGGGCTGGCCATGTGAGAGAACGTTGTTCCTTTTCTAGTAAGATGTTTGAACTATTTTAATTGTGAGCATTGGCCCAGCAAATTAATCGGCCCAGGATAGGTATGAATTGGAAACGTAAAGATGTTGCTTCCCTGGAAAATATGGCAGGCCCAAAGAGGCTAACTTGGAAGCCCAAGATCCCTTTGCATCAATATCCAGAGGAAGGGCAAATGACAAACCAAATTACTGAAGAGGTGATCATTACTTCGGAAATGCAAGAGTCACCCTCCTCAAATTCCCAGTTGGACCCTATTACTTCTGCCACCCATAGAGTTGCAGAAGAAAATCCCATTAATAGAGAAATCGATCAAGCACCAGTGAATTCACCTCAAGCGGATCCCATGGAGAACTTCACCTGTGATCCGTCTCCTTTCATCCCATTTGGGGCTCACCTGGAGGACGGATGGCACCGCCAAGTGCACACACTCATCGCCATCGGAGGCGAGCCACCAAGAAGGCATGAGGAGTATGCCATCATCATCTTGGACCTGCCACCTCCTCCTGATCATCCAAGAGCGGTGCTCGACGACGTGGTTCATCTCCTGCAGCAGGATTTCCCGGATAGAGTGCAATCTTACCACCTTTCACCCCTTGGTCTGAGACTAGTTGAATTTGGTTCTGCTATTCAGCGTCGGAGCATGCTAGATATTAGTCTGATTGCTATCAGCAACTCTGCACTGAGAGTTCTCAAACATGATGAGGCTACCAACCTGAGGGCGTGTCACTACTCGAGGGAGTGTTTGATCATGTTTCTCGCCTTCCCATTAGACTATCAGCTAGATGTATTCATGAAAGCTGCTATTGCCCCAATCAGTCGTATGCTCTTTTAACATCAATGCAGGAATAAAAGTGTGTCACTGGTTCATTGCCTCCACCTTGATCCAACTAGAGTCCCTCATAGTGTGGTGCTATCCCAAGGCACTATTGTGTGGGGAACAAACGATCATGGTTTGTTCCAACATGCATCTTGGGGGTCAATCCAGGCATTGAGATTGGTGATGAAGACCCAATACATGTATATGAAAACCAGCACCTGGCCTAAGGAGCTCCATTGGCAGGCAATCCTGATGCCTATCAGAACTGGATTCATGACCTTGTTGGGGCAGGAGAACAAGTGCTTGCTGATGTTGGTGTTGACATGCAACTGATGCAGGAGATCAACCAAGAACTCAATGGAATGGTGCAAGATTAGATGGAATAGAACCTAGGTCCCAATGATGTGCAGAATGAAGAGTCACATAGCGTAGAGGCCATGGGATGATTGGGGTCCTGCAGCATCCTATTCAGCAGCAGGACACCGAGAGTACAATTGGTTGTGTGAGGGCCACTGGGCCTCATGTCCATCTCAGAGTCAAGGAGATTCTGGCAGCCATGCAGAATGAAGAAAACACTAGCAACTTGGACCCTTCTGACGCTGAGATTGTGCCTTCTGCTCGTTTCATGAATGTGATCATCCTAGACTTTACAGTGAAAGCTTGCCAAAACATCAGGTGGCATGAAGTGGTTCCAGCAGTCATTCCAGAAAGAAGTGTGGTGGAGTGGTCTGAGGACCTTAGCAAAGCAATTGTCTAGTTTGGCCGGTGAAGGATTGTCTCTTGCTCACTGGCTGGGCTGTGATGCAGAAAGAGCCCAATGCTCCAAGTACTCCTGCCCAAATTGGGCAGCTTCACAGCCCACCACTGTATCTAAGAAGCCAAGTGCAAAGACCCCTTTGGTGGACACTCTGGTTCGCAGAAGCCCAAGAATCAATCCTACTGCAGTTTATGGCTTCCAGATTGTACCTGTTAGAGCTAAAAATACTGCTCCAAAGTATAAGAGGAACATGGCAGTATAGTTGGACCTGGACAAGAAGTTACCCACTGATATCAGCGAGGCGATCAATCCCACTTCCCTGAAGAACATCAAGGAGTGGGTTGCTACCTGTGGAGTGGCTCTGAGGAGCTCTCTGAAGATGCCATGTTCTAGGGGCATGATGAAGACAAGGAGTAATGATGATTATGCAATCCTACTACCTAATGAACCTAGGAGCCTCTACCCAGGGTGGTGGTGCCTTTTGCTTCTCCAAGCTTTTATCAGTGAACTTTTATATTAATAAAGAGGGGTATGCCCCTATTTGCTGTATTACGAATGCTATGACTTTTGCTTCTATTTTGGGGATCTTTATGCTGCAGTTCTGCTATTTTGTGTTGTTATCTCTAAACTATTGGATCTTAGCTATGCTGCTATGGTCCTATGTTATTTTGCTGGCTTTCTATGGAAGCCATGAAGATGATCAACCCCCTATAGCTTCCTAAATGAATAGATCATGGAGCATATTGTGCTGGAAGGTCAGAGGAATCAATGCTGTACAAAAATGGCCAACTACCAAAAACAAAATTGAAGAAAGTAACTGTGAGATTCTTTGCTTTCAAGAAACCAAGAAAGAACAATCTGATTCACACTTTATTAGGAATTTTGCACCAAGAAGAATTGACAAATTTTTGTATGCACCATCTACTGGAGCATCTGGGGGCATCTTGGTAGCTTGGAATGGTAGTTTATTTGAGGGAACCCTACTGGAAATTTAGTCTTTTGCATTGTCCATATGTTTCTCTTCCAAAATGGAAAGCTGCACTTGGACTCTAGTAACAGTTTATGGGCCTTGTGTTGAATGAGCCAGGTGACAATTCATAACATGGCTAAAGGATCTAGATATACAGGATGAAGAGAACTGGCTGATCCAAGGGGATTTTAATTTCTATAGATCAATGGAGAATAGAAACAAAAATGGAGGAAACTTCTAGGATATTCTAACCTTCAATGATATGATTGATTATTTGGGGCTAGTAGAGCTACCAATCAAAGGCAATGGCTATACTTGGATTAACATGCAAGTAGATCCCCTATGGGAACAATTGGATTGGTTTTTACTTTTGTAAACTAGACAACAGACTACCCTGATACCATGGTAACTCCTCTTGCAAGACCCACTTCTGACCATGTCCCATGCAAAGTCACTATTGGCACTAGGATACCAAGGTCAAATGTATTTTGGTTTGAAAACTTCTAGATCATGAATAGTACCTTCTACAGCATAGTGCAACAATCCTAGGAAAAGTCAACCAATAGTCAGAACAATAGTTTTAGTAGTCTTTCAGCCAAGTTTAAAAGGGTTGAGGTATGATCTTAAACAATGGAGCAAAGGGTTGTCAAGCATCAAAATTCTTAATGAGAATTGCAATAAAGTCATTCTACATATGGATACTATTGAGCAGTTTCGCCCTTTGTTTAATCCTGAATGGAATCTCAGGTTAATTGTAAAGAGGCAGCTTTCCAACCTCGTGAATCAACAGTACCAATATTGGAAGCAAAGGAATACAATGAACAGGGTCAGATTAGGAGATGAGTGTACTAGGTACTTCCACTCTATGGCCACAGTATCCTATAGAAGGAATCTCATTGCACAAATTCAAGATGATTATGGAATTTCTTTGACACAGCTTGAGGAAAAGGCAAACCATATCTGGTGGGTCTACAAGAATAGGATGGGACAAACTGACAATGTCAGGATGGAGTTTGACCTGGAATCTATCATCTAGACTCCAACTGCAATTGATTTGAACACAAGTGCAATTGATCTGAATACTTTAGTGGAGCCCTTCCTGAAATCTAAGGTTAATAGAATAATCAAAATAATCCCTGCTAACAAGGCACCTGGGACTGATGGATTCAATGGGGTCTTTCTGAAGAAGTGTTGGCCTCTTATCAAAGGAGATATATATAAGATGTTTGAAAATTTCTTTGAAGAAAAAGTCAACCTCTCATCAATCAACAGCTCCTTCATAGTTTTGGTTCCTAAGATTAACTCTCCAATCTCAGCCAATGATTATAGACCAATATCTCTATGAATTGTTGTGTGAAAATTTTGACTAAGTTCTTAGATGAAAGGTTGCAGCCCAAATATTGCAATTAGTTCATAGAAATCAGTATGGTTTCATAAGAAATAAGACAATCCAAGATTGTTTGGGATGGAGCTTTGAGTATATAAATCAGTGTCCTCAATCAAGAAGAGAAATTGTTATAGTCAAATTGGACTTTGCCAAAGCCTTTGATACTATAGAATACACTGCAACCATTGCCATGCTACAGCAATTGGGTATTCCCACGAAATGGATCAATTGGGTTAAGAACATTCTGTCATTTGGTGTAGCTCAGGTTTTGCTCAATGGAATTCTAGGAAAACAGTTTATATGCAAGAGGGGAGTAAGGCAAGGAGACCCTCTTTCCCCATTTCTTTTTGTGTTAACAGCTGAGCTTCTTCAGTATATCATCAATGGACTCAAAGATAAAGGAATCTTACAACTGCCAATTCCCCAGCCAAATTCTAACTTCCTAGTGGTCCAGTATGCTGAGACACTTTGCTAATTATGGAAGCAGATGCTAAGCAGCTATTTTGTTTAAAGGTAATTCTAAATACATTTGTAGACTCCACTGGCCTAAGGGTTAATTTCAGCGAAATCAAGCATTGTGCCCATCAATGTGTCAGGGAAGAAAATGAGAATCTTGGCTGGTACCTTTGGATGTCAAATTGGTACCCTCCCCTTTACTTACTTGGGTCTTCCTTTGGGAACAACTAAACCCAAAATAGAAGACTTTGCACCTCTGTTAGATAGAGTGGAAAGAAAGTTGACTGCTAGTTCTACTTTGCTATCCTATGCTCGAAGAGTGGAATATATCAATACATTGATCACCCCAACAGTTACCTATGCAATGTGCACTTTCAAACTACACAAAGGAGTAATCCAAGACATTGACAGGATAAGGAAGCAATGTCTATGGAGGGGGAACAGTGAAAGAAAGAAAGGAGGGAATTTAGTGGCATGGCCCCTAGTGTAGACACCTAAACTGAAAGGTGGGCTGGGAATAAAAAATCTAATGGTTCAAAATGATGCTTTGGTTATCAAGCAGATCCACAAGTTCTATTCAAAAGCAGATGTGCCATGGGTACAGCAACTCTGGTTCAAATACTATGATGGCATAGTCCCACATGCTCACAGGGAAATGGGATCCTTCTGGTGGAAGGAAATTTTTAGACTTAAAGCATTATATGCTTCCATCACTTCCTGTCAGTTGGGTGATGGCAGTTCCATACTCTTTTGGCAAGATAATTGGGCTGGTCATATATTACAGGAAAAATTCCCCAACTTAGCACACTTTGTCAGGCAACCTTAAATGTTTGTAAAGGACATTTGTGAGACCATATCCCTAGAGGATCTGTTCCTCATTCCCATTTCTCAAGTAGCTGCAGTTGAGTTGGAAGAGCTAAGAGCCATGTTGTCACAATTCAACTTGTCTGAAGAACAAGATCAGAGAATCTTCTCCTGGGAAATGGTAAGTATGCTGTAGCTAAGGTATATAAACTGGCATTCCTATTCACCCCAGGCCCTGAGATACTTAAAATGATATGGAAATCCAAGGTCACTCCTAGAGTGAAGTTCTTTGCTTGGCTTATAATCATGGATAGACTCAACACTAAAGACATGTTGGCAAGGAGAAATTTCAATGTCCAGCCAAACCGTTTGTGTATTCTCTGCAGTAGAAGGGTACCAGAAACTATATATCATTTGTTCTTTGAACGTGATTTCACCATAAGATGTTGGAATAAGCTGGGCATCACCTGGCCTCAAGATGATAATATTCAGAGAAAGATCAGGCAAACCAGACTTCAAGCTGGGCTACCATACCTCATGGAAATTTTTCTAATAGCTGCATGGGAGTTATGGAAAGTCAGAAACAGGCAAGTGTTTGATGGAGTCCAAGCTACCTTCAACAGATGGTTTCATAACTTCAAGGCCAAAGCTTTGTTATAGGCCCATCGGCTTCATGATGACGATAGACTGCTAATTAGTTTCTAGTTGGATAACCTGTAATTTTCTCTTCTGGTTGTTCCTCTCTTTTGGCTCCTAGCTATCTCCACCTCCCCTCCCCCCAACCCTTCTTGCTCTTTGGTGGTAAGTTTGCTCTAAACTCTGTACTTGGTTGTTATTTTTATAAATTTTTTGGGTAACCATGGGGACCTCCACCACAGTTTTTCTTTTTCGAAAAAAAGTAACACGACCATGAACTAAGGATGAGGGGTGCCCGTGCTCATTATGTGATGGATAGTGTCAATAGAACGGACACGGTGTGATTCAGTACCGGCATCCATCAGCTTCCTTCCAAGATGTATATGCCCTTCGTCAAGCTTGTGACTCGGTACCAGCAAGGTGATTTCTTCAGCCTTTGCTGTACGAACACGTCATGATCAAAGTATGCAATAGTGCATATCATGTTCATCAAAATGAGCAGCGCCACCGTTGCAGGCTTCATCTGTGTATATGCTGGATGCATATGTGTTATGCATGACCCAATAAGTGGGAATTATATTGAATTCTATAGAAAAAAAATCGAGCTCACAAAAAGAAAAGGACTCACCCTTCAGCTGATTAGTTGAGGGCTTGCTAACTTACCAAAGATACACTTGGGCACGCTATATATAGCCATATTAATAGAAAAGTAGTTGTTTAGGTGAAGAGGATGCCATATGATATTATGCAACTGGGGTTGGGGAGCTGCAAGCATTTATGTGTCTTAGGCGCATTATATTAAACTACTACATAACCATCATGTGCCAATGCTGGTTCCAAATCACTACTATTGCAAGAATTGGTGTCGTCGGCGGTGAGCAACTGGGACTGATGGCTCCTCCTATTGCTACTAGGTCATAAAGCAACAATACCACAGCAACGGTGCCAAAGGCTACCGGTTTGAAGGTACCAGCTGGTAATGAGAACCCTAACCACTAGTACAGAAATGATTTTGCTAATGGTAAGAAACGATATTAAATGCTAGCTTAGAAAAACCACCACTATGCACCAGTTATGGAGCACCGACGCGAAGAGAAAATAGTCCCTGAAATTGTCTCGTAGAGATGGTTCGGTAAAGATGTCCACATCTAAAAATCCTATTTCCATGGACGTTTCACATAAGGAAACCGCCTGATATATTTGTACATGTTGTTTTCTTAATGTGACCGCCCTCGAAAATTGATTTATAGCAATGGTCATGTAGCTACAGTGCCTCCCACCAAGGTTAAAGAAGCTTTCCTAAGTCGATCACCTCTATTAAAAATGGAAACCATATGTAAAATCAATTTTTGTACCAGTGAATGCGATTCATCTTCGCCCTTCTTAATATGGTAAAATTTAAGCTTGTATCATATATACCATCTTATTAAAATCCGAGTGTTGCTTGTGCATAACTACGAGATGTCAGGTTGTAACAAGTGCCCTAACTTTTAACAAGGATGTCGATGGAACAACTTCCATTCAGAGCAGGTATTATAATCGCCTTTCAGCCGGCGAAGAGGTTCCACATCATTGAAAAACCAGCCGCATAAAAGACAGAGAACATGGAGCAGGCCGTAAACTCCTCGCCGGCTTCAGCACAACGTACCAGGACAAAAAATCTTTTTCTAGCTGGTTGTGAGCGAGTTTGTTTCAGCTTCACGGTTCATCTAGACTATATGCCTATATGATCATTGAATGCTACAGCCAACGAAACAACTTAGCAATAATATGAGTTTGCTATATAACAGGCTCTATATGACATGACATGATCTTACAGCCAGCAGCAGGCTAAATTATTATACTTGGTCTCAAAGCTTCTTTAGCTTTGTGCATTACTAACTGTATATTTGTGTAACGGACATTCACTGAAAAAGCGTGTCGGTAACAGGCTTTGCAGTGCCTCTGTTATTTATGATTGACATGAACCACGTAGACACACTAACAGATGCATGAGTATACCACCTATTTCCAAGGCCGGCCTGACACAAAACCAAATGATTAGTAGCATACTAGCATGTCATAGCGACCAGAGGACTGCAAAAGGTTGCGGAACGCCGAACGCGCTTATTTTTATGCTAAGGCCTTCTTTACTTTACTAAATTTGGTCACCAAATTCACTATGCAGAATTCCTATTTCCTATCATATTAAAAGGCCGGCACATGCATGAAATACTAAATATAGATAAAATTAAAAACTAATTGCACAGTTTTATTATACTTTGCGAGACGAATATTTTAACCTTAATTAGTCAAAGTTTGGATAATTTTTACCAAATACAAATAAAATGCTACAAGAATTCCGCTACAGAAATTACGGTGCCAATTTAGCGAACTAAACAAGGCCTAAAAGAGGCTACCTTCCGTCCCTTTTCGATTTTGAAACCAGAAGTTTTATTCTTGAGACAAGTTATATTGTCATGGTACTTAGCAGTGACAAAATAATTAAATAGTTAATCATAAACCTACTGTGTCGTTGTTTCCATTTCTTCTCTCGCGTGATTTCCTCCGGCATCCTTCCACGACTCCTGAGTATTAATGTTATTTCTCAAAATATTTAATTTGTGATACCAAATGAGCATATTATAAAAATATAGTAGAATCAACTTCAAATTGATTTTCAAATGCAATATCAGGTTCATATAAAGATTTGAAAAAAAAGACTCCTTAATGCGGACACATGATTTTCTATATCATGGTGTAGCATCTTTTGGTGATATGATGAGCGATTGTCAATATGTCCAATACATTGGTCGGTGGTCGGTCTTGGTGGTTTACTGATCCCCTGTGACAGAACCTCCTAAATTATATGACCTACACGTACCTATCATTGTCTTAAAGACTTCTGATAACCATGCATGTGTTCCAGATAACTTAGAAAGCCCTGTCGGGTGCCCTCCAAGGACCCCGATTAAACCACATTTGTCAACTCATACCAGGATCAACAAAGGAGTAGCTGCAACATTACAACATTTATGATAAAACATATATCAAAGTGCAGAAGAGTAATAACATTAAGTTTACAAAATATATGAAAAAGTTAACTTTTACAAACTTGACTTCAATTGCGGAAGCGGCGGAAGCAGAGAAGAACTTCAGAAGTCAACTTAGGTAGAGCGCCTAAGTCGGGAGGGGACAACCAGATCACGTCGAGCCCACCGACATGAACTTGACTTAAACATCAATTAGCACCTGCAACAGGGGTTCAACAAACCCTGAGTACAAAAGTACTCAACAAGACTGACCCGACGAAAAAAGAGGGGTGAAGACTCAGGAAATGCAGGCTAGAGGGACAAGGTAAGGCTTGCTGGAGATAAGAAATTTTACAGAAAAGCTTGAAAGAAAGAAAAGTTGTCTTGTTTAAAAATTACCAACCAACTTCATTCTTAAACCTTAATCATTGTTCAAGTTGTTACTACGATGATGAACACCGATCGAGTCTTTTTCTCCAAGAAGCAACGGCGATTTGAATCCATTTTCATACCCAGCTGGGACCTAGGTCACTGGAATACCGTAGACTTTAACTCCGATGCACCCTAGATGAACCGATATACCGGGATAACAACCGCAGCCATATATCACCACATGGCACCCGTGAGCTCTGCGGCCCAGCGTACCGAGATACGTGGAAACTTAAACCCCACAGTAAAACACACTATAACACAGATGGGATCTCTGGCCCCACGCTATGTCACTCCATGATATACAGGGCTCCAACCATTTATATACCACTTCATGCATGTGGATTTCTAAATTCTCGATATCACCAGTTCACCAACGGACGGGACCTAGGGCATCAACAGACGAAAACAACACAGAGGGACTCCATTGCCAGTGCAAGTTAGCCATCCGGACTCGATTTATTACTATCATCAAGATTCCAACAAGAAAACCAATCTCATCATTTTCATTCTTTTGCCTTTGAACAATTAAATAAATAAGCAGGGCTAAGCATTACTACTTATCTTCCTAAGCAGGTAACAAGGAATAAGGAAATAAGACACGTAATACAATTGGTGGGTTTTCACTTAACTCCTATTACTTAATGCAACATATCATAGCTGAAGCGGTAAAACTTTTATAAATAGAATAGGGTTTGAATGCATCCGGGGCTTGCCTGTGTTGCAGCGGTAGTTAGTTCCCGTCAAGATCACGGGTGTTACGCTTGACACAACTCCAGGATAGACGACACCACATCATGGATCCTCGACTTCACTTCGATGGTGGATGGCATTTTCCGGAGATCGTGCACCAAGATCCACTCACTCTCGAACAACTACACGTATATAAAAGATGCATGCTTTAGCATGATGAAATATATGACATGATGCATGATGATACATGGACGAAAGCATAATAACTTAATTAACTTAAGAACATCTCTACTTTACTATAAAGTTGCAAGCCAATATAACTTATTAAGTTCATTAGGGTTAGCTACTTTATTAATGAAGTTCATTAAGCACATAAAATAACATTGATTAAACCCTAATAACATGATCCAGGTAAGCGCAAACAATTAATTAAAGTGCCAAGAGTCATTAAAGTTAATGACCCAAGGTCATCAATCAATCCCAAAGTCAAACAACCCTATAATGATTAAGCAGGATTAAAAGGGTTAAACAATTATTTAAAAAGCATAAAATAAGGCATAAAATTAAAGTTAGTCCATTTAATCTCAAAATTTTATCTTAGGTTAATCATGGTCTAGATAAGCTGCAAAACAAATTTTAGAATTTTTGGATAATTCTATAATTTATTAAAAATCATAGAAGATCCATTTATTAATTAATTGGGCTAATTAATTAACTAACAAAACTTACTCAAAATTAACATCTAATATTTTTAATAAATCAAGCTCATCAAATAATACATACATAAAAATTTTTATAATTTTTGGAGCAACACATAAATTACTATGAATCTTCAAAAGAAAAGACATTTAAAAGCATTTTCTGAATTAAATAAACCATTTTGAACAGTGTCATCTTCTACCTTGGGCCGTTGACCGCACAGGGAGATGTTGACCATTGCGAAATTCGCCGACGGTGAGGTTTCCGGCGATGGGGCTGACATCAATGGGCTCGTCTCGTCGAGACGCATCCATCGGGATAGGTTTCCGAAATATGATTCAATATCTACACACGGTGGCGGAAGAAAATGGTATGGCGGCTCTGTACATATGTAACGTACGTACGACGGCGGCACTGCCATTTTTTCCAGCCACGACGAAGCAAGGCGAGGAACCCTACAGCTGCGATTAGGAAGAAGAATGATAGGCGGAGCTGATCTAGCCATGGGAAAACTGATAGCGGCAGCGGAGCTAGGTGCAAGGACGGAGGCAGTGGTGAAACGGAGCACGGCAGCCGGCCCTTTGGGCTTTATAGCGCAGCGCGAGGAGTAGGAAGAGGACACGCGGAGCGGCTGAGGCCACATCAAAGCAAGAGGTGTCCTTGCGAACGCGCCTGGAAGCTCGGCGAAGGTCATCGACAGCGAAGCAGCGAAAAGGCAACCGTCCAACTCGAGTTCGATAAATTACAGAAATACCACTGGTACGGTTTTGCAAATTACTCTCAAACTTTGAACAGAAGTTGAAAAATTTCCAATACATGAAATCTTCCAAATTACATTATCTACACTTTTCTCAAAATGAAGTTTTTCAGATTCAGCCAGGAGAAAGGAGTTTTGAATTCAAATTTAAAAAGAATACAAAAAGGGTCAACACTCTAGAAACAAACATTTGAAATTACTTTTGATTTTTCTAAACAATATGAAAATCTTCCAATCTATGAAATGTTCAGCTTATCAAACTAAACACTTTTCATAGAGAAAGTTTTCCCAAATTTTGAATAATTTTGAAATATGAATTTAAATTGAAAAGGGGACAAGTGTTAGAAAACTGTATTTTCAAATTTATTCGAAATTATTTTTGGAAACTTGAAAAACTTTGAATACCAAAATTGTAGCACTTGTCAAGATCTACAAACTATATTTTGAGAGTATCTCAAGATTTCTTATAGATTTTAAGATATAGAAAAAGGGATAAAACAAGGTTTTGAAAATAGTTTTTTAGTAGCAATCAACTCATCATTTCATGTATAAAACAAAGCACCACATAAAAGACATTATTAAAACATGAATGCATTTATGTCATGATGCTCAATGATTATGCTTGATAATGAACTTGATTATAATTTTAATTGCTTACTAACATCTGGAATGTTACATCCCCTGACATAGGGTTATGTGTCAAAACGTGTCTCTTGGCTTATGGTGTGCAGGTGTGGAGTCCGGAGGCGTTGGCAGTGGTTGGGTGAAGGACAAGTAGGGCGTGCCGTGCTAACGGACTGGGTGCGGTGAAGAGCGGATGTGAGGCTTGGACCGAGGGACCAGACGGCCGGGTGGCCAACTGCGGTGGCTGGCACTAGGCACATCGACTAGCGCAAGTGTACACGACGGGGGATGCGTATGGGTTACGCTACTCGCGAGGAGGTTTGGTGGTTTGCCCTCAAAACCATCGGTGGGGGATGCGTAAGAGGTACGATACTTGCGGACGGTTTGGTGGTTTAGCCTCAAAACCATCAGTGGCGGGTTTCGTGGGTTTGCGTGTCAAAACCCGAATGGTCCCGATGCAGACAGATGACACATGGCGGCGTCGGGGAGATTACGTCGAGGCAAGGCTACCGGTGAGAAGGCGCGGGGGTCGTATGAGGAAATCTAGAGTTGGACCATAGTGCCCTTGGCTAGGTGGTTCGCTCTAATAATATCTAGGGGCAGTAGTGGTATTGTGTAGTAGGAATATAAATAGGAGTGGACAGCCCCCACTTGACCTACCTCTTTTCCATCTCTCCACTCGATCGCTGCCACTGCTCTGCCCGTCGATTTTTGTTTTCTCCTTTTCTGTTCATGTTCTTGTAGAGGTCCAAGAATAAGAATTTTACCCATGTATTTGTGAGATATTTTGTGTGGGAATGGAGGCCCGAATCCTCCTCGTGCCCTCTGGGCTTTCTACTCTTTGATCTGTGTACTTGGTCAGTTTTGTTGTGCGCTATTGACTTTTGTTGTGTTGCTGGACGAACTTCGATTTGTCAGTTTTGGTGCATTTTGGCTCAATCTTTTTGTGTTAATTGATGCTTTGTCGAGTGATGAACTAGATCCTCAAGGGAATTGAACCAATTCCACTCATGCATCAAGAAACTGACCAGTTCATGTTTTGGGGGAGAACTATGTTCGTCGGCCTAGGATCTACAATTCCTGACTGCTCGGTTCAAATTGGGGCTCGATTTCCTAGGAATAGCTTTCCTTCTCTCTTGTGATTACCTGAACAAAATCTTGTGTTAATTTGTCCAGGTCGGATACAGTTCCATCGATTTCTCTTCTCACATGCATGTTGTCCAGAGCAGGGTTTCCCTTCTAAGTTCTCTTCGTTTATTATCTTCTTGACTATGTGGGACTCTGCAGCAGTGCTGCCAGCATCGTGTGCTCAGGCACCGAGAGAGAACTCTTTTGAGCAACATTTTTCCTTAACACTAGTTGCCTGTCTCTTTCATCGGCGGTCGGCTAATTATTTTGGTGAAGCTAGAGATGGGAGAATAGTAGTAGTACTGTAGCGCTGAAGCGCCTCGACTAGGTCGTGGGCTCCCGACCACCATAGGCTGTGTGGTCCCGACCTGTTTCCGACCGGTCTTTTCGACCAGGTTCAACCAGGTTCTGTCTTGGTCCCGGCCAGTTTTATCGACTAGCTTGTGCTCTGCTGACCGACCACTGTGGTCGACGTGTTCCAGACTAGCTTCTCAACCTAGTTTAGCTTTGTGCCCGACCACTTTGTTTGACGTGGTCTGGAGCAATTTTTCTGACTAGCTTCTGTCTTGCTGCCGACCACCGTGGTCGTTGTGGTCTAAACCAGTTACCGACCAGTTATCTTCCAGTTCCTGACCAGCTCCCGACTAGTTGCATTTTGTTCTCTGTTTCTATTCTCTTTTCTTGCATTGGTTCAAGGGTGCTCGGTCTACCTGGTTGGGTTTTCTTGCCTTGGGTAGGTGGTGCTCGGGAGTGCTTCTATCTGATTGGGATTTTGGAAGAAAGGTTTTCAGCTCCCATTCACCTGCCCCCTCTAGTCGCCATTTTTGCTCATTCAATTGGTATCAGAGCAGGTTAAGGATCACTCCATCTTAATCGGTCCATGATCCAGAAGGCAACATGGGTTTGAATCACCGATCAGGTAAACCGCCCTAATTCAATAGGGAAAACTACTTGTACTGAAAGATCCGGATGCAAGCGCATCTATAAGAGATCGACTAGCATGTTTGGGAGATCATTGAGAATGCTGAATACCAAGTGGTCGATGCATGGGCAAATCAAGAGCAGATCGACCAACACAATGCCAACAACATTGCCCGAGCAGAGCTTTATGTTGCTTTGTTGATTTCTAAGTATGATCGTGTTTCTGATTGTGTGACTGCTCGAGAGATCTAGAGGAGGCTTCAAAGCTTCCATGAGGGTACAGCCCATGTCAAAACCAGACTCTATGAGACATACAAGAGGAAATATGAGAACTTTACCCAAGCTGATGGAGAGACAGTTGATTTGATGTTTTCTCGCTTTACCACTATTGTTAACAACATGCGAGCTAACAATGCAGCAATGCCTTATGACAATCATCAGAGAGCACTCAAGCTTTTACATGCTCTAGATCGAAAGGTTTGGAAGGTCAAAGTATAGGTGATCATCAAATTGGCCAACTACGAGACTCTCACCGTGGATGAGCTATTCAGCAAGCTCAAGTCCACCGAGATCGACCTCCAGACGCAGGCGAGGATCAGGAATCCGTCTGCCCCGACCATGGCTTTGGTGTCAGGTACCTCAAGTTCAAATTCTTCCTTGGCTAACCCATCACAGTTGTCCCTTGCCTTGTCTTCTCTTGTGTCTAAAATAGAGGAGCAGATGGAGGCTTTTGGGGATGATGAGCTGGCACTCGTCATCAGCAAGTTCTCATGGTTTCACAACAACTGCTTGAACCGATGACATGGTGGCAACAAACAAGGCTGCTTTGGGTGTGGAGAGCCAGACCACTATGTTGCCAGCTGCCCAACAAGCACAAGAGCCACTCCGGCAAGCCCGACCACTCCAAGCACAAGGATAAGTACAAGTCCAAGAAAGGCTTCTACCCCGAGCGCATGAAGAAGAAGTTCTTCGAGCAGCTGAAGCAGCAAGCCCTCATCATTTCCTTTAGCGAAGGTGACTCTGATGGCAGCTCCTCTCCAAGTGATGATGAGCCTGAGAAGAAGGTCGAGAACAAGTTCAACGGCTTGAGCTTTTACGCCAACAAGCGCCGAGGAGGTTTCTGCACCATGGCTATTGACGATGCCACGGCCGACCACGACGATGAGGCTGACTCCGAGCCTGAGGTAGAACATACAGTCAAATCTCTTCTCACTGAGCTTGAATCTACTTATGACACTATGTTTAAGCAAGATGCTTTGATTGTTCTTGTTGCTAAGGAGCACAATAGTTTTAAGGCTAAGTATCTTAAGGCTTTAGAGAAACTTGAGAATGTCAAGGAGACAATTGTTCTACCTAACGAGACTGAGTGCAATGAATGCGCTGTCCACATGTCATGTCTTCTTTCTTTGCAGTCTAAGTATTCTACTTTGGTTGAGTTAGATAGGGCTAAAGTTGATTCTATGTTGCCGGGTTCCTGCAAGTCTTGTGCTGAGTTGTGCTCTGAGCTGTCTGAGAAGGTTGCTAGGATCTCTTTTCTTGAGAAGTCTAGTGTGGGTGGTACTAGTGCTCAATGTCTTTGCTATGAGGCTTTAGAGCTAGAGCTCACTAACTGTAGGCATGACAAGAGAAAGACCGAAGAGGAAAACACATTCCTTCGGCACATATTGAGTTGGGTTTCCTGTAGTGAGCCACAGTTGGGCATGATGATGAGTCAGTACAAGAGGGGTACCAACACCACAGGTTTAGGCTTTGCTTTAGGTGGGAAGGGTGACAATGTCTTTGTGAAGGTTGGTGAACATAGTGGTTTGAGCATGAGTGAGAAACCCACCAATCCTCCCAAGCTCACAAAGATTAACCCATCTAAGCCCTTTGTGTCGACCATGCACATTGTGAAGGATGGAGTGCTTGAAGAGTCTCCCAAGCCTCCACCTCAAAAACAAGTGTGGATTCCAAAACCTAACCACCTCAGGAACCCACTTGACACTCTACCAAACATCTCTGATAAGCCCCTTCCTAAGGCCAAACCACCTCTTAGAGCGAGCCATGCCCACAACAGAGTGAGTCATCCACCATCCAAGAGAGAGGTGTACCACTATGACTATTGCAAGAGGGATGGTCATCTGATTGAGTTTTGCTTTAGGAGGAAGACAGATGAGAGGCGTGAGTTTGAGCTTTACCAGTAGAACATGCATCACCCTTCTCACAGGATGCATGGTTCACCCGCTCAGAGGCATACCACTAGACCGAGATGTGCAAGACCTCAAGGTACTAGGCCTCAGTTTATGAGACCATGAGATGGTCGGGCCCAGCGTGGACCAAGTCATCCTCAATACGACTCTAGGTACAGTGGCAGTGGCTCTCAATCCTACACTTCTTAGACCATGTTTTCTTTCTTGTGGTGATCACTTCTTCCCCATGGGACACGGGATGTATGGTGTTTTTCCTAACCCATTTTTAGGGCAGATGACCCAGCACTGGTATTCTCCTCAGTTTACTAACCCTAGTGTTAGATCATTTGCTCATCCCATGTCCTTCTATTGATGCAGCATGGAGGCT
>CM041640.1:44455369-44579205 GCA_023333625.1 Bothriochloa decipiens | reverse complement strand
GGTGTTCACGCCACATGATCAAAAATTCAAATTGGTTCTCCAGCCTCAGCCTCATGACTTCCAAGGAGTACATCACATTTGGGGATAATGGTATGGGTAAGATGCTTTCTCATAGTTCGGTAAGGCTCAATGAGACTTTATGCTCAAGAATGTTGCTTTAGTCTCGAGCTTGCATTTCAATCTTCTTTCAGTTTCGCAACTCCTTTAAGATGGTTTTGATGTGCGCTTTAAGTCAGGCCTTTCTCGCATTTTGGATTCTCGTGGAGATTTTGTTTGCTCGATTGTGCCTTTTGGACTTGTCTTTCATGCTAATTTTTCTCACTCTTTCGGCTCTTCTCGGTGTTTGGTGGCAGGCACTTCTTCTGAGCTTTGGAAGTGGCATAGGAGATTTGGTCATTTGAGCTTTGACTTGCTTGAAAGGTTGAGCTCTCTTGACCTAATTCGAGGAGTGCCTAAGCTAAAGTTCGAGAAGGACTTGGTTTGTCACCTGTGTTGTCACAGGAAGATGGTTGCCGCTTCTCATTCTCCTGTAAATCAAGTGATGACCAAACAACCCAGCGAGCTTCTCCACATGGACACTGTAGGTCCTTTAAGGGTTCGGTCGGATGGTGGGAAGTGGTATGTTCTTGTGATCGTGGATGATTTTTCTCGCTATTCTTGGGTCTTTTTCATGGAGTCCAAGGATGAGGCATTTTCCCATGTGCGGGAATTGGTTCTTAGACTACAAAATGAGTTTCCCAAGCATATGAGAGCTATATGTAGTGACAATGGCACCGAATTCAAGAACTCTCATTTTGAAGCCTTTTGCAAATCTTTGGGTCTTGAGCATCAGTTTTCTTCACCTTATGTGCCTCAGCAGAATTGGGTTGTTGAATGCAAGAATGGGACCCTTGTTGAGATGGCCAGGATGATGCTCGATGAGCATAGGACTCCTAGGCGTCATTGGGCCAGAGCGATCAACATAGCTTGTCACATTTCAAACTGCATTTTCCTTCGAGCCTTTACAAAGAAAACTTCCTATGAGCTGCGGTTTCGGCGTCCTCCCAAGTTGAGCTATTTTAGAGTTTTTGGGTGTTGGTGCTTCATTCTTAAGCAAGGTAATTTGGACAAGTTCGAGCCTCGTTCTTCTGATGGTATTTTTCTCTATTATGCTACTCACTCACGTGCATATAGAGTACTTAATCTTGAGACTAACCATGTCATGGAGACTTGTGAAGTTACCTTCGACAAAATCACACCTTGTTCTTCTCCTGTTTTTGAGCGTGCAGGTGATCAGGAGATGGGTGAAAGCATCTTTATGGAGGAGGAGCAGGACAATGTTGATTGGGATGCTTTTGAGCCGACTCCACCGGCTGTCCCTGTCGACCCTGTGACGACTACTTTTGCTCATGGCCCTGATCTTTCTTCTTTGACTATATAGGGGCCAAACGACCAGTTTCCCTCTCTTGCACCTGAGGGAGCTCTAGCTGCGGTTGAGGGGGAGGCTACTTCATCAAGAATGGTGCCTGTACACATTCAATGTCATCATCCTCCTGAGACCATGATCGGTAATCTCAACTAGCGTGTCACTCACAACAGGTCATATGAAATATCTCATTTCGCACATTCTACTTTTTTTGCCAACTTTGAGACCAAAGATATTGGACACGCTTTATCTGATGCTGATTGGGTCAATGCCATGCATGAGGAGCTTGAGAACTTTGAGAGAAACCAAGTTTGGGTCCTAGTTCCTCCATCCCCATAGTGTCATCCCATAGGTACCAAGTGGGTGTTTAAAACAAGTAGAGTGAGGATGGAGTGACAGTCAGGAACAAGGCTAGGTTGGTTACTTAGGGGTTTTGCCACAAAGAGGGAATAGACTTTGAGGAAACCTTTGCTCCTGTTGCCCGTTTAGAAGCCATTAGGATCCTTTTAGCCTTTGCAGCTTCGAAAGGGTTCAAGCTGTATCAGATGGATGTCAAGAGTGCTTTTCTCAATGGTACATAGAGGAGGAAGTGTATGTGAGGCAACCCTCTGGTTTTGAAAATCCCAAGCACACAGACCATGTTTACAAACTCCATAAAGCCTTGTATAGTCTCAAACAAGCTCCCAGAGCCTAGTATAGTCTCAAACATTCTCAATGTGTAGATATACATAGATGATATAATCTTTGGTGGCTCTTCACATGCCCTTGTGGCAGGTTTTCTGATTTGATGAGCAGGGAATTCAAGATGAGCATGATGGGCAAGTTGACATTCTTTCTCGGGTTGCAAATCAAGCAAACTCGGGAAGGGATGTTTGTGCACCAAGGCAAGTATACCAAGGACTGCTGAAGAAGTTTGACATGGGCGAGGCCAACCCTCTTTCGACGCCCATGGCGACTACCATTGCCTTGGATGTTGATGTTGAGGGAGAAGCCATGGACGAGAAGGAGTACCGCAGCATGATCAGGTCACTGCTGTACCTAACGGCGTCGAGACCTGACATCCAGTTCGTGGTCTGTCTTTGTGCGCGCTTTCAGTTTTCACCGCGCACCTCTCATCGTCAAGCCATCAAGCGGATTATGAGGTACCTTCGCTTCACTCCTGAGTTCGGTCTTTGGTACTCGACTGCTTCTCTCACTCTCTGGTTATTCCGATGCTGATTATGCTGGCTGTCGTGTTGAGAGAAAGTCAACTTCTGGTACTTGTCAGTTTCTTGGTTTGTCTCTTATTTCTTGGTCCTCTTGCAAGCAGTCTTCCATAGCCCAATCCACCTGTGAGGTCGAGTATGTTGCTTCTGCTACTTGTTGCTCTTAGTTGCTTTGGATAGTTGCTACTTTGAGAGACTTTGGCTTAGATTTCACCCGAGTGCCACTTTACTGTGACAGCACCAGTGCCATAAGTGTAGCTAAAAATCCAATTCTCCATGCAAAGACCAAGCACATTGAGGTGAGTTACCACTTTCTGAGAGACAACCAAGAGAAGGGAACCATAGATTTGAGACACATTCACACTGAGCACCAGCTAGCTGACATTTTCACCAAAACTCTCGACCAAGCCTAGTTTGCACACTTGCGAGGGGAGTTGGGTGTTTGCTTCCCATTTAAGTTGTGGGATGCTTTGTATCTTGTATAGTGACTTTTATTTCTCTTTCTTTTGCCTTTGTTTTGTATCATATTGCATTGCATCTCATCATGTATCATATATCATGTGCTTAGCTTCACTTGTATAGCTTGTTGTTTAAAGTTATGCTTTTGTTGATATGTTTTATGGATACATGATGGCAGTAGCAGCTTAGGCTCTTTTTGATCATCTTGATACATGTTATGAGCTAAGCTTGTTTTATAAATGTGAACCTTCTTAATGAATGATGAAATCTAAAAAATGTTCACCCTTGAGATGGCAACTAGCATGTGTAGGATGTGTTGAGGTCCATGTTGCTTTTACATGTATGCTTTAGTTGCTATGTCTCATGTTTCTTGAAACATATACTTAGCTCAGATCTTTTGATATCTTTGTGCTAAAACTTGATGTCTAAGCTAAGTAATGATGAAAATGCTTTGGAGTTTACTGTCTGACGGCAATGTCACGAGACTGCTTCTCATTCACTCGAGTGAGATGAACTTGGACATTGCAGTGCTAGTCCACAACCACTCGTGATGAGACGGCTTCCCACTTGCACAAGGGATGAACTCGGCGTGGTTGAAAACATGACAAAAATGACAAAATATTTTGGCGGACAGTTTGTTACTCTCACATACACATGTCTAAAATTAACCTTGTTCTCCGCTATAAAAATCTGATCAATATTGAAGCTACAAGTGTTAAATGCTTCCTTGAGACATGATGTATGATCGTTATATGGGGTAGTTCACTTTTGTATACATATGCTAGCACTAGTTTGATCTCCTGCTTATATTTGCTATGTGTTATCCTCTTCGGTGAACACCTTTTATGAGATATTCCATTTCATTTGATCAGTTTGAGCATTGGCCTTGTCTGGTGCCGGTTGTAATTCATATGTCGTACCTCCTTGAGCATGATTTTATTCAACTTGCTATACTCCTGAAGCTATGTATGTTTGCATTGTATATCTTGTGCATTTCATAGCATTCTTTTTAGGGAGAGAATGTTTCTAACATGGGAGCTTCCCTTTTTCCCACTTGATAAGTGCTTTTGTCAACAAGGGGGAGAATGATCCACAAATCCAGAGTGTGCATTCATATGCATTTGTGAGGTTGATGCACTTGTCAAGGGGGAGGTTGCACATTTGGCTTTGCTAGACATGTCGAGCTGTTTGCCTCTGCCTAGAGGGTCTAGCTGCTTTCAGGTGTTTTTAGGTGTTTTTGAGCTTGTTGTTGTTCCTCTTTGCTTTGCTCATGACAAGTGACCCGTTTCGAGCTTTTCTTTGGCTTTTGTTCATTTGAGTGGGCTCTCTTTGGCTTTGTGTTGGTGTTGATAATGCACTCATCAAGGGGGAGATTGCGGACACATGATTTTCCATATCATGGTGTAGCACCATTTGGTGGTGTGATGAGTGATTGTCAACATGTCCAACACTTTGGTTGGTGGTCGGTCTTGGTGGTTTATTGATCCCCTGGCACAGGGTTATGTGTCAAAATGTGTCTCTTGGCTTGTGGTGTGCAGCTGTGGAGTCCGGAGGCAGTGGCAGCGGTCGGGTGAAGGTCAAGTAGGGCGTGCCGTGCTGACGGACCAGGTGCGGTGAAGGGCAGACGTGAGGCTTGGACTGAGGGACCAGATGGCCAGGTGGCCAGCCACGGTGGCTGGCACTTGGCACATCGATGAGGGCAAGTGTACACAGCGGGGGATGCGTACGGGTTACGCTACTCACGAGGCGGTTTTGTGGTTTATCCTCAAAACCATCGGCGGGGGATGCATACAAGGTACGATACTTGCGGATGGTTTGGTGGTTTAGCCTCAAAACCATCGGTGGCGGGTTTCGTGGGTTTGCGCCTCAAAACTCGGGTGGTCCCGATGCGAACCGACGGCACATAGCGGCATCGGGGAGATTGCGTCGAGGCAAGGCTACCGGTGAGAAGTCGCGGTGGTTGTCGGATCAGGAAATCTTGAGTTGGACCATAGTGCCCTTGCCTAGGTGGTTCGCTCTAATAATATCTAGGGGCAGTAGTGGTATTGTGTAGTAGGCATATAAATAGGAGTGGACAGCCCCCAACTTGACCTACCTCTTTTCCATCTCTCCACTTGGCCACCGTCACAGCTCTGCCCGTCGGTTTTTGTTTTTCTCCTTTTCTGTTTATGTTCTTGTAGAGGTCCAAGAACAAGAATTTTACCCATGTATTTGTGAGATATTTTGTGTGAGAATGGAGGCCTGAATTCTCCTCATGACATCTGGGCTTTTTACTATTTGATCTATGTACTTGGTCGATTTTGTTGTGTGCCATTGACTTTTGTTGTGTTGCTAGACGAACTTTGATTTGTTAGTTTTGGTGCGTTTTGGCTCAATCTTTTGCGTTGATTGATGCTTTGTCGAGTGATGAACTAGATCCTCAAGGGAATTGAACCAATTCCACTCGTGCATCAAGAAACCGACCAGTTCATGTTTTGGGGGAGAACTGTGTTCTTAGGCCCCAGATCTACAATTCCCGACTACGCGGTTCAATTTGGGGCTCGATTTCATGGGAATAGCTTTCCTTCTCCCTTGTGATTACCTGAACAAATCTGATGTCGATTTGTCCTGGTCAGATCCAGTTCCATCGATTTCTCTTCTCGCATGCATGTTGTCCAAAGCAGGGTTTCCCTTCTGAGTTCTCTTCGTTTATTATCTTCTTGACTGTGTGGGACTCTGCAGCAGTGCTAGCAGCAATGTGTGCTTAGGCACCGAGAGAGAGCTCTTTTGAACAGCACTTGTCCTTAACACAAGTTGCCTGTCTCTTTCGTCGGTGGTCGGCTAACTATTTTGGTGAAGCCAGAGATGGGAGAACAGCAGTAGTACTGCAGCGCTGAAGCGCCTCCTTCTCTAGGTCATGGGCTCCCGACCACCATAGGTTGTGTGGTCCCGACCTATTTCTGACCAGTCATTTCGACTAGGTTCGACCAGGTTCTGTCTTGGTCCCGACCAGTTTTACCGACCAGCTTGTGCTTGCTGACCGACCACTGTGGTCGACGTGTTCCAGACCAGCTTCTCAATCTAGTTCAGCTTTGTGCCCGACCACTTTGTTCGACGTGGTCCGGAGAAGTTTTTCCGACCAGCTTCTGTCTTGCTGCCGACCACCATGGTCGGTGTGGTCTGAACCATTTGCCGACCAGGTGTCTTCCAGTTCCTGACCAGCTCCCAGCCAGTTGCATTTTGTTCTCTGTTTCTATTCTCTTTTCTTGCATTGGTTCAAGGGTGCTCAGTCTACCTGGTCGGGTTTTCTTGCCTTAGGAAGGTGGTGCTCAGGAGTGCTTCTATCTGATCAGGATTTTAAAACAAAAGTTTTTGGCTCCCATTCACCTCCTCTGGTCGCCATTTTCGGTCCTTCACTTAATAAGAAACACACAGCTACAAAATTAAACAGAACACAACATGTATAACAGGGAAAGGATATGTAACATTGGCCACCTATATACGAAATGCTGAGCCTCCACATGCAAATCCATGTAGACAAGCTTCTGGAGAACAACACATATATGTACCAGCGTGTAACTACTACAAAGGTAACTAAGGAGAGAATTAAATATTTTAAAAAAAATATGCCATTTCTCCTAAGCCAATGTGACCAACAATTAGTGGCCACTCCTAGCAAGGTTAGTAACTTCGTCTTCACATATTTTCTAAGGTCCCCTAACCAATGTGGAATCAATGCCATAAGCTATGAGGTCTAGATACACATGAGGCCACTAAATTATTTACCAAAAATAGCCTAGGATAGATGGCATTCAAAACAAAAAAGTGCTTAATTGATTTAAAAACACTGGGATTCTTAGACATGCATGCTTATAGATAGCTGACACTAAAATTCACTGATATTGGAACATGCAATATTTGTTTCTCATAGTGAGTTATATACGACCTAATCTGAACTAAAAAATCTTATTGCAAAACAAATGTATCCAAAAACCAAGACCACAGCCACAATAGACCATCACTACCGGGTCTCAATCCCTCAACACCTAGTAGTGATAGAAAATATATGTGGTCTCAAAGATTTAAAGTTGAGACATCAACATCCACGTTCTCTCTAGCTCACATACCAGCTCAGCTACGCGACACATGCGATTATATAGCTTATTTTATTATTTTAACCACATATTTTGATTCTTATATATTCTATATTTGACAGTCAAAACAATGTCAAATGAAAAATCAAATGAAAAAGTTTACTGTTCCACTATATTTCAACATATAATGCATGGTTTTATCTCATGAGGACCATAAAAATAGACTTTGCCACATAATTCCTTCTATAATATAGTTTCCAAATAAAAATTTTATAACGTTTGTACAATGACATATTTCACATTAAAAATTTTATATAGTGAGGATAATTTCTATCATATATATTATCGGTTCTGAATCAAAAATTAGGTGCAGATGCTATAAGGTAGAATTGTAACTAAGAGAAGAATTTAAGTATTTATTTTATATTTCTCTTATAAGGAAGGATGAAGTATTGAGGTCGTAGTTAATTAATGAAATAATTTTAAGTTATCATGATTTGAAAACAAAAAAGCACGCAATAGACTGAGTCCTAGATTGTACTGATTTCGCATCAACCTTCTAGTGAATGGACATTTAGAGAACGCTTCTAGTAAATGCACCCCAGTCACATGTTGTCTGAAATTTTTCTTCAGTTCCTTTTTTTCCTTTTTTGAATTTTTTTTGAGGAAATGGAATTATTTCCAGCTAGCCTTGTGCCGCACATAACCATGTTTTTACAAGATTTCGTCATGTAATTAAATCCTCAACATTGAAACGCATTTCAACACTAAGTCCCTTCCATTCTAGCTCATATACGTGTGTGCCTATGCCTAAAACATATTAGATTTCGCAAAAAAAATATTTTCCTTTTGTTTGTTCCAAATACAAAATGTGCAGAGTTCAAGAATATATCTTGAGCACCAAGAAAATTCGGTGGCCAAAACTAAACAGCCATGTAGATGATATATGGCTTCCCATTATATATTCAACACACTGAACTGTATGTCGTTCCATAATCTCTACAGCCAATATATGGCCATCTGCTGCATACATAACTTGATCATCAAGTATTCTTAATTTCTTATATATTTTTTTTACGTGATTTACATTCATGAAAAGTTCAGGCTGTCATCACTTTGGAGCAGTTTTATTGTCCGTATGGGAAACTTGTGAGCAGAACATTCAGACAGCCTTGTCACTTTTACAGAGGAAAAAAGGTTGTTCATACATGGAACACCGAAAGTAGACAGAAGTGTTACCATGATTACTTCTAAATTGTAGCTGCTATAACTGTAGACTATGAAACTTCACTAACACCAATAAAACACCATGATTTGCTATCTACATTAGGTTCATAGGAATTATTTCTTTTGAAGAAATATACCAACTGAAGAAAGACGACTAATCGCCATCTAGTAAGATAGACAAAGTGCTAGCTAGCTAGACAATAATTTTCTTATCTGAAACACATTAACATATATCAGAGCGAACAACTTTCAGTGTGATAACTATTTTTATAGTATATTGAACACTATGCTTACTTTGACATTTTTCTTACGGTCACTTCAAGAATTATTCCTTATACAAGGACAGCATACAGATGGTCAACTATTATATAAACTGTTTTAAGAGACCTCCTATTTATTCCTTGGCGGTTTAACCCCTTTACTTGGCTGTTTTTGGCACTCAAGACAATTCGAGTTTGTGGTAGTGGATAAAGAACAACCTCTAGAGACATTTCTAACAAACCGATTGTTTCATTGTAGCTGGTCAGGTATGGTGGTGTGCAATTAGACATGAAAGTAGATCAGGTATGTTTCATTGTTTCTGCCCCAATGGCATGATATTTATTGTGAACTAGTTCATTTTCAAATAGGTATTCATTTGGGATCTAGAACTAGGTATATATCAAGATATATATGTATGGGGAGAGATAGGGACGATTAACATAATTTTGTTTTGTGAGTTTGGTTGAATATTAATTACTGGCAATTATTTCTTAAAATGTGTTGATTTTGGCTATGAATATTTTTTGTTAGTTACATTAATAGCTTGATTGGTAGACTAATTCTATATCTTGGTTGCTAGAGATATGGTAGGGTTTACTATTTTTTTGTACAATGATGGTTTAATATTAGTTCAATAGTTATATATAAACATGAATTGGTTAGAGATTGGACCTACGTTATTCAAATCTTTACCCACTATTTCCTTGTATTAATTGATGGGATAGTAGTTCCTATTTGTATGGGAAACAAGTTTGGGATGTCGCCTTGCAATTACACATTTGAGTGGAGAGAGATTGGTTGTCATTACCCGACAAAAAGAGTATCAATCTACCAAATAGGCTAGTGGATTTTCTGCACGCGCAGTTCACTTTCTGAAGAAGGATCACAATGGACACGTAGAATATTTTGATACCCCGACACACAAATAAGACAGAAAAAGTATCAATCTCCCAAATACAATAGTGGATTTTCTGCACGCGCACTTCTCTTTGTGAAAAGGGACCACAATGCACGCGTAGAATATTTTAATATGTCTAACACAAAAATAAGAGATGATATAATTATATGTCACCAATAACACAAAAACTATTTGATGGCACGCACACAAAACATACACTTTGAATGTCTAGAACTGTAGGGTAATACTTGCCATTCTTATATATGATTACACATATGGTACTATAGTTTACTATTCCCCTGTTATATAGAATTTATATCATTTGATGACAATTTCCAAGTTACATTTTGGGTTTTGGCTAAAAATTATGTATTAACGCTACAAGGAAGGGTGACAAGATTACAGCTTAAGTATTTTATTGGTGTTTTCCCATATAAGGAAAGATCAAAGTATTGATGGTTGTAGTGCACTAGCACTAATGCATGAAATAGGTTGTCATGATTTGTAAACAAAGCCAAGTAATAGACTACGTGTCCAAGATTGTACAAATTTCTTATCAACTTTTAGTTATTGGACACTTAAAACAACACTTCTATTGAATTAATGCATGCCAACCACAAGTTCTAAAAAAAACTTTCATGGTATCCTTTTTTTTCAGAAAATGGAATTTTTTCCAGCCTCTACCACCACACATTGCCATTCTTTTACAATATTTCATCCGTTAATCACATCCTGAACACTAAAACACGCTTCACTACTCTCCAGTATTAGTTTGCCATTATATATTCAATCACACTGAACTACATGTGTCGCTCCATAATATCTCTATATAGCCAAAGGCCATTTGCTGCAAACATCACTTGATCATCACATATTTTTAGAATTTTTTTACATGATTTACATTCACGACAAGTTCAGGCTGTCATTACTTTTGAACAACTTTGATAGCCTTGTCAGTTTTACCGACAAAAAAAGGCTGTTCGTACATGCAACCCCAAAAGTAGACAAAAGTATTTACCTTCTCAATTTCTAGCTGCTAAGACTGTAGACCACATGAACTTTCGCTAACAAAAATAAAACACCGTGACTTTTTAGCTACTTTGTGTTCAAAAGAATTATTTCTTTTGAAGAAATTACCCCATGAAGAAAGACTAATTGGACCAAGTATTAAGCAATGAATTTTCTTTCTGAAACACATTAATGTTTCGAAGTGATAATATTTTTTCATATGAACAGTACATCACCCAGAAGCGAGAATAAGAAGTATGAGAGGGCCGGGGAGGACAACACCGGCAAACCTAGGGAGGTTAAAATCTCCTCACCCAGAAGTGAGAATAAGGAGGAAGTATCAGATGGCTGGGAGGATGACATCGGCAAACCTAGGGAGGTTCTAATCTCCTCCCAGAGCTTGAGCCCTGGCGAGAGAGGCTGGGCTGAGGAGCGAGGGGAGGGTGATTGTCTGAGAAGGCTTACTCAGACATGCCGTCATGGTCATCACACACATTTATCATCCTAGTGATCGCAGAGCCACTATCACCGTGCGCTGGAATATTTCTATATATTTCGAGTAGCTGATTTTCAATTTCAACCATAATTATCAGGATTGAGATCTAGAGAGATGGACTAGAACACACCATGATGCTAATTTTAAACTTAATATTGGATGTACCATTAGTTATGTGCTTTCACCTACAGATAAATGATGAACTTCATTTTTGACCATTGAATCTTGCTGCAGTTTTTTCTTGTCAATATGTGGGAGGAGGGCACATATATCTTGAGAGAGAGAAGAGGAAACAGTAAAGCATGTATAGAGTATAGCCCTAACGGAATTTGTCGGCGGTTCATGATAAAGTGATAGCTGAAACGATGGCCAGCCTGAGAGGACTCTTTTAAGCATTGGTGTTGGGTATCTCAAGGATCCAACAAGAGTCCAGCCCTACAATTCTAGTCCAAGCTCTAGATTCCTTGTCCATGGATAGTGCAGGAAAACTCTATACACGTAGACGTCTCATGCATATTCATTCACAGATATAACTGGTAACTCTGTCGGCGCATGCACGAGCTTGCATGTATATCACAAAGTAGAGACCTGGGTCCCCTTCCAGACATTGTAAAAGTTTAGGTGTCTCAACTATTCTACTGAATCTGTCCAAATCAAAAGGGCTTCAAGCCTGATGTTTTTTTTTTAAAATCAAATTGATCGATATTCGTACTTGGATTTGAATTTGAATTGTTTTATTTCTATTTCACATTCAGGGATTCAATCAATTTCGACCCCTACAAAATAAGAGTACTCAACAACAGTAACAACAACAACACCACCACCACTAAAATTTACTCACTTCCTGTTACAATATAAGAGGATTTAGAGGGAATTAGGCAAGGAAAGACGGGAATCAGAGGTAGACAGCTAGAACAGTTCCTGGATAGAGATAGAAGGTAAGCTCAGGTTACTGCTTTTGCACTTGAAGCACTTTCTTCTACCCAGCCCACATTGCAGCCCAGTTTCGGCCATTTGGCAGCCCAGTTCATGACACATGCCGTTGGAATCGATGGTACTACTTTACTTTTACCCTTTGGTTACTATCAGAACAAGAAAATTTTCCCATCATCCCTTTTTATGTTTACCATGGTAGCTTATACAAGGCTACTAACACAAATCATTACAACAGCAATAATATTGTGTACAGTAATATATATGTTCCTTTTGTCCATACTTATTAATTAGAAAATGAAAAAAAATAGGTAGGGAGCTTCCCTGCCGTTTCCTCAAATATTGTGCACAGTAATCAACTGCAATATTATTATCAAAGATGAAGTATCTCAAGCATCTTCCTTTCGCTTTGAAGAACAAATTTTTGCACACTTCATTTTTATTAACTTATAGTAGTAATGAACACAGAAACTAATTTACAGTTGAATGAATATGCTTATATGAGAAAAGTGTACATCTTAAATTGACTCAGTTCTTATTCAGTAAAATCATGGCCAGAAATGCAACGATCCGAAAGAACAGACCATACATAAACAAAATCAAAATACAGAGATTGAAACAGACCATACATAAACCACAGCGAGTTATTAGCCACACTACTGATACCTGTAAACAGCACATAGGTTAGTACAAATATGCAGTCGCAACCACTTGGCAACACATGATTTAATTCATGGAACTAGTGGTTACAATTTCAAACGTGTCACCAAACTTTAGCTATGACTAACTATTTTTGCATAACGTATATAGTCTTCACCTATATGGCTAGATCTATTTTGAAAAACATTGTGACGTGTAAAGCTCTTACCCCGTCTTAATTTTGACCAAAAAGAAAAATCATTCTACTTCTTTTCTAAGTCAAACCATCTTAAGTTTGATGAAGTAATATAGAGAAGAGAATTAATATTTGTGACACGAAACAGGCATACTGATGAATCTAATGATACTTATTTGGTATCATAAATATTGATGTTTTTTTGTCAAAACTTCATCAAACATAAGAAGGTTTCACTTAGGACAAAGCAAGAATGATTTTCTATCTGAAACAAATTACCTTTTAGCATTTACAATGATGAAGCCCTCCAATGCCCACTTTGTGTAGCACAAGTTTTTGAGGAACAGAGGTGTGCTAGGGTGTGTCGACAACAAGGTCAGGATAACTGGTATTATCGCAGCTCTACCTGCCGCTGGATATTCAATACCCATGTTTAAATCCACACCCGTGTTAATTGGGGAGGGTATGAACAAAAACAAAATACCCATTCTAATTTGGATGTGGGTAGGATAATACCCACCTTGTCCGTTTAGCATGCATTTAACCGTTCATGCACTCCACGTTCAGGCACGTACGTGCAACTGCTGCTCGGTCAGCTCATGCTGCCCCGCTCCTTTTTCTTATCAATTGGATATTCAAAACCCGTTGGGGATTATCCACTTTGTTTGGGCATGGGGAATTTTAGCAAGCATGGGTATGAACAATAGAAGGGTATGGATATGGATGCCCCATACCCTCCCCAACGAGAGGTAGAATCGCAGCACACTGCAAAATAGAGTCAGAATACAGTTTATGAAAGAAGGAAGAACAGGAATGATAATTATCATGATGCATACCAGCTGGCCTGAAGCAGGATTGAAGCAGAAAGCCAGAGTGTAGTCAATCCCGGTCACGCAGTACACAAGTGCTAATAGCACTATGTAGTTATCAGCCATCGTTGATCTAGGATTGTTGAAGTAGTATAACATGGAGATGTAAACAACCGGCTTCACAAATGTGCTAAACTGATCAATGGTGTCCCTGGCAAGGAAATATGCCAAAGAGCTCATCCCAGATTGTCCCTCCCTTTTATACTGCAACTTTTCCAGTGAATACGACCTCAGTGCTGTAATTTTGCACAAAAGAGCTGCATCATAGTAACTGCAATCAGGAAGTTTCATGAGATTGATAGTGCAAACACAAAGGATACTGAAGTATTAAGCTTACAGACTGCAATTATGGTGTACATATAGCCAAGCATCCCAAATGTCGGGTCACTGAACTTTGCAAGTGTCCCAAGGCAAATCCCAGCCAAACATAGTATTAGGAAACCAACAGCAAGCAGACCAGCTTCGCGCAAGCACTGTTTCGTGACCCTGCAATGGCATGCAGGCAGTAAAACTAAAAAGTGATAAATAGCAGTTCAAAATTTTCACAAGCTTGAGAATATTGACTTTTAAGTGTACCTGCCCAGAAAGTACTTATATTGAATCAGAATCCCTAGTGTCCTCCTTTCCAACATATCCTTAGGTCTCGATAAGTCACACTGGAGGTGGCCTTGCTTTTCCACACTTGTGTGTCTGATGTTGGGAAGATGATAGGGCGTTAATCCAGGCAACAGTGTCCTGTTTCCGGCATGCATTGCCTCTAGCTCTAGGTCATCTTTCATGTCATTTGGCACCTCATAGCCATTGTACAACATCCAATGCATGAGTGGTCTGGCGGGTTTACATGGTCAGGAACATGGATCCCAACAACTGGGAAGTAGTCCTCAATCGAGTTGACAGTACCACAGTAAACTATTAGGCCTCCTTTTGCCAGAAGCATCAAATCATCAAACATACTATACAACATATAGCTGCACAGCAGAAAAAATCATTATATTGAGAAACCTTTCAGAAACCTCAAAATTATCTCTATCAACATGATTTTTTGTGGGTAACCTTGGTTGGTGAATAACAGCACAAATGTTTGTGCCCTCAAGAGGCTCACGGCGAAGAGCTTTTAGAAGGAGTTGCCAAGAAGAACTGTCCAGGCCCGAGGTGGGCTCATCCAGGATAAGAAAGGACGGCTTCATGACCATCTCAACTCCTACATTAACACGCTTTCTCTGCCCCCCAGATATCCCACGCTTTTCAACTGTCCCAACCAATGATTCCTAATTGTCTCAAGGCCCAAGGAATCTATTACCCTTTCTACAGTGAGGACCTTGTCACATTGTGGCATTTGCGTGCGTAGCCTGGTTGTTTGAAATATATGTTCTTAGACATGGTTGTGTTAGTTACTAAAAGAAAAATTGACAACAATCATTAGGCACCAGTACCTGCATTTTGCACTGAACCAAAGATTTTCCTCCACTGTTAAGTTTCCATGAACAATATCAGCTTGTGGCACAAAGCCAATAATCTTCTTATAAGAGCAGATTTTGTCATACTTTCCATTAACACGGATCGTACCTTTAATCTTATAGCCGTTTACCTTCCCAGAAATGGCATTGAGGAGTGTGGTTTTGCCAGCACCTGATGTTTTGAATGACGGACATAAACGACAAAGAACACAAGATCAAATCACAGCAAGACACAAGATTAAACGTGGAAAACCCTCCAATGCGAAGGGGAAAAACCACGAGCGCCAGCCTACAAACACTCCTCACTATTATCAAGAGAATGAATGAAAATCAATCACAGTGGAACCCTAACATCGGCGACGGGCCTCCGCTTCACTCCGTTAGAAGTCGGCCTCTATAATGTGCAACTGAATTTGAAACATGTTCAACAAACTCCACCTTGAGACAAATTCATCTTGTAGCATAAATCAACACCTTCATCTTGGGCTAATCCACTAAACCAACTAAGCTTGAGTACAGCTCAAACTTAGCAACCGGAACAGGGTTAGTCATCATATCAACAGGATTATCATGAGTACTAATCTTACATACCATTAACTTACTATCCTCAATCACATCACGAACAAAATGATACTTGATGTCAATATGTTTAGTCCTCTCATGGAACATCTGATCTTTGGTAAGATAAATGGTACTTTGACTGTCACAGAATAAATTAATGTAAGAATCAACTCCACATAGCTCAGCGTATAAACCTTTCAGCCAAATTAATTTTTTGCACGCTTAGGAACAACCATGTACTCTGCTTTAATAGTAGATAAAGCAACAATAGACTGCAATGTAGCCCTCTAACTCATAGCACAATTGCCAACTGTGAACACATAACCAGTAAGAGACCTGCGCCTGTCCAGATCAGTAGCATAATCTGAATCCATATAACCAATAAGTCCCTTCTAATTTCTGCCAAACTTCAAACAAGAATCTGCTGTGCCTCTGAGATACCTGAAAATCCACTGAACTGTCCTCCAATATTTTTTACCAAGATTAGACATATACCTACTAACCAAACTCATAGCATATGTTAAATCTGGACAAGAGCAAACCATGTCATACATCAAAGACCCAACAGCACCAGAATAAGAAACTCTTGATATGTATTCAATATCTTGATCTGTACTAGGATACTATGCAGCTGATAATTTAAAGTGAGGTGCAATATGAGTGCTAACAGGCTTTGCATTATGCATGTTGAAACGTTGAAGAACTTTCTTAATATAATTTTGCTGACTAAGAAATAGCAAGCTAGATTTTCTGTCTAGTAATTTTCATACCGAGAATTTTCTTAGCAGCACCAAGATCTTTCATGTCAAACTCACTACTCAATAATTTATTTAATTTAGTGATTTTAACTTTACTCTTGGCAGCAATCAACATATCATCAACATACAACAGCAAATATATAGGTGACCCATTAACATGCTTGATGTAAACACAACATCACATTTTGACCTCTTAAAACCGTGCAATAACATAAATGAATCAAACCTCTTGTTCCATTGATGAGGGGACTACTTCAAACCATATAAGGATCTCTTCAACTTGCAAACAAATTTCTCCTTACCAGACACTATGAACCCTTCCAGCTGGTCCATGTAAATATCCTCCTCAAGCTCTCCATGCAAAAACACAGTCTTCACATCTAACTACTCAAGCTAAAGATCATGTGAAGAAACAATATTAAAAAATGTATGAATAGAACTGTGCTTTACCACTGGAGAGAACACATATTATTATAGTCAATACCAAAAATCTGAATGTAGCCTTTTGCTACTAACCTTGCCTTAAACTTCGGAGGCTCATTGGAGTTAAACCCTCCTTTCTCTTGAAGATCCAATTGCAGCAGATGGTCTTCTTCTTCTTAGGCAAAGGAACAACCTTTCATGTGTTATTCGTCTCAAGAGACTGCATCTCCTCATGCATAGCTGAAATCCACTTCTCACGATCACTAGAATTAATGGCTTCTTAATAAGTTGCTAGCTCATGAGCATTCTCCACCTGTTCAGTATAACTCAAAGCATAATAAGTCAAATTACATTCTTCAATAAGACAGACTGGAGGTCCACAACCCCTCTTTGACCTATGATGACCAATAGGTAATCATGACCTACGATGAGCAAAACAGGAGGTGAGTGCTGCTAAACATCATCATGAGTATCATCATCAGCAACTTCATCATCACGAGTATCAACTGGCTCCACCTGCACATCATGAGAGAGGAAGGTGGCTTGCTTCAGTTGGGCCATGGCCGTTCGGCCCAAGAAGAGGAAAAAGGGAGGGCGAGCAGGCCGGATTGGCAATCAGGTCGAAAAGAGAAGGGAGGGAGTTTGGGCCGTTCGGGCCAAAACAGTGAGAAAGAGAGAAGAGAAAGTGTTTCTCTTTTTCTTTTTCTATTTTTCTAAAGCCATTTTCAAATAGAGTTTTGAAAACATTTGAGTTTTGGTCAAGACCACACATGACAATAAATCAAATGCAGAAGCATGTACGCTCAAACATGTTCCTACTTCCTATGATGAATTTTATTATAATAAAAAGTATTATTTTCACTAGGTTTCATGAGCACAGAAATTCAATTTAAATAATTTTTACTCTATTTTCAATATGCCAAATTTTAGGGTGTTACACATTGTCTTAGTATTTTGCATTACTTCTATTTTAGATAAACGGCATCATGCAATCAACCATTTATTTTGCGTTTAATTCTTGAGAAAGATAAGTTGAATGGAACAAACTATGTGGATTGGACCCGTAACCTGAGAATTGTTCTCAGGGCTAAGAAAAGGAAGAAATTCTAGACACCCCATTACCTAATGAGCCTGATAAAAATTCAACTCTGCTGAAAGAACTTGTTGGTGCATTCGCTTGCCTCCCTACCTTAGCCTGGTGTCCCGGAGGAGGGAGGGTGAGGGCTTTACCGCACAGGAGGAGGGAATAGAGAGTGAAGGTACAAGTAGGGTGAAGTGGGCCTTGTGGGCGGATTGCATTTAATGACACTGGAAAAATAATCATGTTCTCCCTTTACAAGGTGCCTCCCCCTGGTATTTATAGGGCATACCAAGGGACAAGGGCTTTTTACACTAGGGTTCCTTACTACATCACACTGCAGGTGGCCCAAGACAGGGCTATTTTCATACTCAGGCTGGTCCGCCTGAGTGCGAGTAGATGTTGAGCGGGCGCAACATGTCAGCCTACTGGTGAGCCACGCCATCTTGAGCGGTGGTTCCCACAGCGGATCACGCCGCCCCCCAACGAAGCTCTGAATGTGGGTCTCAAACCTTAGTTACCTGCAAAACACGATTCTGAACGCGGAGTCTTCCATGAGGTCGGTGAGTCGGACGCACCTTCGGCACGAGGGGAAGTAGTGGAGGAGATCGTTACCTCCACTGTCGGTGTCAAGCGGGGGTCTTGGCCCTTTGCTAGGGCCGTGGAGCTACATGGGGGGTCCTGGCGGAGGTTGCTCCCCCAACAGCAGCCCCTTGATGGTTCGACCCAGTTAGCGGGGCCGGAGCAACGCCTTTAGCATATGGAGGGGGGCTTGACTGCTGGGCTGCGCCAAGTCGACCACTGGTAGCGATGCCCTTGTGTTGCTCGTGGCCCATTGCTAGTGGGCTCTGCTAGCTGCGAGTTGCTTGATGGGCCTAGCGTGGGCTTGCGTACTGTTCGAAGATGTGACCTTTAATGAAACATCCTCAATTTTCTATGAAGGAAAAATACATAGAATGGCAAATAATGTAATAGTTTAAAGCTCAAACCATCACATTATCCAGCAATAGCTGATATAGAAATCCTGCATTGAACAAAAGAGTACAAACAGAGGGGGTTACATCAAATAGTACATCACCACATTGGCGGAATCATCAGAGTAGAAGCATCCTGAATGGCTGTGATAGGTGGAAGCAACAAAAAATCTACAAAAGAAACCTGAGCATAGGAACGAGACATCTACTCCTCGTCAGTGAAGTCATAGTCGGGCTCACCTGCCAAATAATTTTTAGTACGGTTTGTACTAGCCACTCATCCCACCCTATACTTTGCTTTTGCTATGTAGTATTTGGTGGATGCAAAGGATATAACCAAAGAGACCTATATGTGGTTATGGTTTCCTATGCAGGTAGTAACCATCATTATATAATAGTAATTCACCAAGTTTTAACCCATTCTCATCCATCATCGTTCCCTTCCCAACACCACACACATCTCAACCTCTCGCACTTAGTCAACAGGTCTCAGCGGCTCATAGCTGAAAAGTGTAACACTAGGGAGAAGAAGAGAAGGACTCATCTCACTACTCCCGAGAAGCGTAGGTCAAGGGAAAGGCCAAACTGAGGCCGCAGACTATATATAGATTGAAAACTCTATAGAGTTGTACTCTGAAGGACCAAAAATGGTGACTAGAGGGGGGTGAATGGGAGCCGAAAACTTTTCTTCAAAATATTGACCCGATAGAAACACTGCCGAGCACCATTGAACCAATGCAAGAGAAGAGTATAGAAACAGGGAACCAAAAGTCAGCTGGTCGAGAGCTAGTCAGGTACTGGAAGAAACCCTAGTAGATCAAATGGTTTGGACCACATCAACCTCAGTGGTCGGGACCCAAAATGGGAATGGGTCTGAAAAACCTGGTGGAGACTAAGGCAAAGACTGGTCGGTAAAAGCTAGTCGGGACCACTCAGATCACTGTGGTCGGGATCAAGGACGAGGACTGGTCAGGAACTAGTTGGGACCACATTAACCATGGTGGTCAGTAGCAGAACAGAAGCTGATTAGGAAAGCTGGTCTGGAGCATCCGGCCTGACTAGGGCGGCGCTTTGGCGCTGCAGTGCTACTGCTGTTCTCCCATCTCGCTCAACCAGCTTCACCAAAAAACCACTGATGAGAGAATTAGGCAACTGGGGTCAAGGGCAGGTGCTGCTCAAATGAGCTCACTCGTGCCTAAGCACTTGATGCTGGTAGCAATGCTATTGAGCCGCCATACAGTCAGAAAGCAGGGAAATGAAAGAACTTGAAGAACACCTCCTCGAGATAGCAAGAACACGGGAGGAGAAATCAATAAAAGCCAGGACTGACCAGCATAGAATGATACTGGATTTCACACAGGCAATCACAAGGGAGATGGAAAACTATCCCTAAGAAATCAAAGCCCAATTTGGACACAGTGGCCGAGAATCGCAGATCTGGGCCGAAGAACACAATTTTCCCACAAAACACAAACTGCTTGATTTCTTGATGCATGAGTGGAATTGGTTCAATTCTCTTGGGGATCTAGTTCATCACTCGACAAAGCATCAATCAACATAAAAAGAATGAACCAAAATGCTCCAAAACTGATGAATTGAAGTTCGTCCAGCAACACTACAAAAAGTCAATGGCGCACAGAAAAACCAACCAACTTCACAGATTAGAGAGAGCCCAGAGGGCACAAGGAGGATTTGGGCCTCCATTCCCACACAAAATATTTCACAAATACATGGGTAAAATTCTTGTTCTTAGACCTCTACAAGAACATGAATAGAAAAGGGAAAAACAAAAAAGCAGAGAGCAGCGGCGGCTAGTGCGGCCGAGGTGGCAAAGAGGTAACAGAAAGAGGTAGGTTTTGTGGGGGGCTATCCACTCCTATTTATATGCCTACTACACAATTCCACTACTGCCCCTAGATATTATTAGAACGAACCACCTAGCCAAGGGCACTGTGGTCCAACTCAGGATTTCCTGATCCGACGACCATCGCGCCTTCTCATCGGTAGCCTTGCCTCAACACAATCTCCCTGATGCCGCCACGTGCCATCCATCTGCATCGGGACCACCCGGGTTTTGAGGCCCAAACCCGCGAGACCTGCCGCCGATGGTTTTGAGGCTAAACCACCAAACCGTCCGCAAGTATCGTACCCCGTACGCATCCCCCACCGATGGTTTTGAGGACAAATCACCAAACCTCCTCGTGAGTAGCATAGCCCATACATGTCCCCCGCCGTGTACACTTACGCTTATCGATGTCCCAAGTGCCAGCCACCGTGGCCTCGGTCCAAGCCTAGCGTTCGCCCTTCACCGCACCCAGTCCTTCAGCACGACACGCCCTACTTGACCTTCACCCAACCGCTGTCGCCACATTCGGACTCCACACCTGCACATCACAAGCTAAGAGACACATTTTGACACATAACCCTATGCCAGGGGATCAATAAACCACCTAAACCGACCACCAACCAAAGTGTTAGACATTTTGACAATTGCTCATCACACCACCAAAACAAGCTACACCATGATATGGAAAATCATGTGTCCGCAATCTCCCCCTTGATGAGTGCATGGTCAACACCAACACAAAGCCAGAGAAAGCCCACTCAAATGACAAAAGCCAAAGAAAAGCTCGAAACAGGTCGCTTGTCATGAGGAAAGCAAAGAGCCACAACAACAAGCTCAAAACACCTGACAAATAGCTTGACACATCTAGACCCTCTAGATAGTGGCAAACAGCTCGACATGATTAGCAACAGCAAATATGCAACTCCAACAGCAAATGTGCAACTCCCCCTTGACAAGTGCATTAACCTCACAAATGCACATGAATCCACACTCTGGATTTGTGAAACCATTCTCCCCCTTGTTGACAAAAGCACTTATCAAGTGAGCGAAAAGAAAGCTCCCATGTTGGAAACATTCTCCCCCTAAAAGGAATGCTATGAAATGCACAAAATGTACAATGCAAACATACAAAGCTTCAGGAGTATAGCAAGTTGAATAAAATCATGCTCAAGTTGGTATGGCTCATATAGTACAATCGATACAAGACAAAGCCAATGCTCAAACTGATCAAATAAAACAGAATATGAATCATATGCATTTTGACCAGTTTCAAACATATCTCATAAAAGGGGTTCACCAAAAAGGATAGCACATAGCAAATATAAGTAAGAGATCAAAAGTGAACTACCCATATAACGATGATACATCAAGTCTCAAGGAAGCATTTAACACTTGTAGCTTCAACATTGATCAGAGTTTTATAGCGGGGAACATGGTTAATTTTAGACACGTGTATGTGAGAGTATCAAACTATCCACCAGAAGATTTTGTTACTTTTATATTTTTCAACCACGCCTGTTCATCCCTTATGCAAATGGGAAGCCGTCTCGTCACGAGTGGTTGTGAACTAGGACTACAATGCCCAAGTTCATCTCACTCAAGTGAATGAGAAGCAGTCTCGTGACATTGCTGTGGGATAGTAAAGATCCAACTCCAAAGCATTTTCATCATTACTTAGCTTAGACATCAAGTTTTTGCACAAAGATATGAAAAGATCCAAGCTAAGTATATGATTCAAGAAACATGAGACATAGCAACTAAAGCATACATGTAAAAGCAACATGGATCTCAACACATCCTACACATGCCAGTTGCCATCTCAAGGGTGAACATTTTTCAGATTTCATCATTTATTAAGCAAGTTCACATTTATAAAACAAGCTCAGCTCATAACATGTATCAAGATGATCAAAAAGAGCCTAGCTGCTACAGCCATCATGTATCCATAAGACATATCAACAAAAGCATAACCTTAAACAATAAGCTATACAAGTGAATCTAAGCACATGATATATGATACATGATGAGATGTAATGCAATATGATAAAAAAGCAAGAACAAAGAGAAAGTGAGATAAAAACTACTATACAAGATACAAAGCATCCCACATCTAAAATGGGAAAAAAACACCCAACTCCCCTCGCAAGAGTGCAAACTAGGCTTGGTCGAGAGGTTTGCCAAAAATGTTAGCTAGCTGGCACTCAGTGTGAATGTGTCTCAAATCTATGGTTCCCTTCTCTTGGTTGTCTCTCAGAAAGTGGTACCTCACCTCAATGTGCTTGGTTTTAGCATGGAGCACTAGGTTTTTGGCTACACTTATGGCACTGGTGCTGTCACCGTAAAGTGGCACTCGAGTGAAATCTAAGCCAAAGTCCCTCAAAGTAGCAACTATCCAAAGCAGCTAAGAACAACAAGCGACAGCAGCAACATACTTAGCCTCACAGGTGGATTGGGCTATGGAAGATTGCTTGCGAGAGGACCAAGAAATAAGAGACAAACAAGAAACTGACAAGTACCAGAAGTTGAATTTCTCTCAACACGACAGCCAGCATAATCAGCATTGGAATAACCAGAAAGTGAGAGGGTGGAAGCGGTCAAGTACCAAAGACTGAACTCAGGAGTGAAGCAGAGGTACCTCATGATCCACTTGACGGCTTGACAGTGAGATGTGCGCGGTGAAGACTAAAAGCGCGCACAAAGACATACCATGAATTGGATGTCCGGTCTCGTCACCGTCAGGTACAGCAGGGACCCGATCATGCTGTGGTACTCCTTCTGGTCCATAGCTTCTCCCTCAACATCAGCATCCAAGGCAATGGTGGTCACAATGGGCGTTGAAAGAGGCATAGCCTCGCCCATGTCGAACTTCTTCAGTAGGTCCTTGGTGTACTTGCCTTGATGCACAAGTGTCCCTTCCTGAGTTTGCTTGATTTGCAACCTGAGAAAGAATGTCAACTCACCCGTCATGCTCATCTCAAACTCCCTGCTTATCAATTCAGAAAACCTTGCCACAAGGGCATGTGAAGGGCCACCAAAAATTATATCATCCACGTAAATCTGCACAATGAGAATTTCTTTGCCTTGCTTAAGGAAAAACAAAGTTTTATCAACAGAGCCCATGTAAAACCCTTCCCAAGCAAAAAGGACTTCAACCTAGCATACCAGGCTCTAGGGGCTTGTTTGAGACCATACAAGGCTTTTGTGGAGTTTGTAAACATGGTCTGGGTGCTTGGGATTTTTAAAACCAGGGGGTTGCCTCACATACACTTCCTCCTCTATGTTCCCATTGAGAAAAGCACTCCTGACATCCATCTGATATAGCTTGAACCCTTTCAAAGCTACAAAGGCTAAAAGGATCCTAATGGCCTCTAAATGGGCAACAGGAGCAAAGGTTTCCTCATAGTCTATCCCCTCTTTCTAGCAAAACCCCTGAGCAACCAACCTAGCCTTGTTCCTCACTATCACCCCATCCTCATTCTGCTTGTTCTTAAACACCCACTTGGTACCTATGGGATGACGCTATGGAGGTGGAGGAACTAGGACCCAAACTTGATTTCTCTCAAAATTCTCAAGCTCCTCATGCATGGCATTGACCCAATCAACATTAGATAAAGCGTATCCAATATCTTTGTGCTCAAAATTGGCAACAAAAGCAGAATGTACAAAATGAGAGATTTCATATGACCTGCTATGAGTGACACGCTGGTTGAGGTTACCGATCATGGTCTCAGAAGGATGATGACACTGAATGTGTACTGGTGTCGTTCTTGATGAAGTAGCCTCCCCCTCAACCACAGCTGGAGCTCCCTCAGTTGCAAGAGAGGGAAACTGGTCGTTCGGCCCCTATGTAGTCGAAGATGAAGGATTGGGGCCATGAGCCGATGTAGTCATCGCAGGGTCGACAGGGGCAGCCGGTGGAGTCGGCTTGGGAGCACCCCAATTGACACCGTCCTGCTCCTCCTCCACAAAGTTGCTTTCACCCATCTCCTGATCACCTGTATGCTCAAAGATAGGAGAAGAACAATGTGTGGTTTCATTGAAGGTAACTTCATAAGTCTCCATGACATGGTTAGCTCAAGATTAAGTACTCTATATGCACATGAGTGAGTAGCATAATCGAGAAAAATGCCATCAGAAGATCAAGACTCAAACTTGTCCAAATTACCTTGCTTAAGAATGAAACACCTACACCTGAAACCCTAAAATAGCTCACTTTGGGAGGACGCCCAAACTGCAACTCATAGGAAGTTTTCTTTGTAAAGGCTCGAAGGAAAATGTGGTTTGAAACATGACAAACTGTGTTGATCGCTTTGGCCCAATAACGCCTAGGATTCCTATGCTCATCGAGCATCATCTTGGCCATCTCAATAAGGGTCCAATTCTTGCATTCAACAACCCCATTCTGCTGAGGCACATAAGGTGAAGAAAACTAATGCTCAAGACCCAAAGATTTGTAAAAGACTTCAAAATGAGAGTTCTTGAATTCGGTGCCATTGTCACTGCGTATAGCTCTCATGGCATTCTTGGGAAACTCATTTTGTATACTAAGAATCAACTCCCACACATGGGAAAACACCTCATCCTTGGACTCCATGAAAAAGACCCAAGAATAGCGAGAAAAATCGTCCACTATCACAAGAACATAGCACTTCCCACCATCTGACCGAACCTGAGCTAGACCTACAGTGTCCATGTGAAGAAGCTCACCAGGTTGTTTGGTCACCACTTGGTTCACATTGGAATGAGAAGCGGCAACCATCTTCCCGTGATGACACGAGTGACAAACCAAGTCCTTCTCAAACTTTAGCTTAGGCAATCCTCAGATTAGATCAAGAGAGCTCAACCTTGCAAGCAAGTTAAAGCTCAAATGACCAAGTCTCCCATGCCACTTCCAAAGCTCAGAAGAAGTGCCTGCCACCAAACATCGAGAAGTGCTAAAAGAGCGAGAAAAATCGGCATGAAAGACAAGCCCAAAAGGCACAATCGAGCAAACAAGATCTCCACGAGAATCCAAAATGCGAGAAAGGCCCAACTTAAAGCGCACTTCAAAACCATCTCGAAGGAGTTGCGAAACCGAAAGAAGATTAAAGTGCAAGCTTGAAACCAAAGCAACATCCTTGAGCACAAAGTTCTCATTGAGCCATACCGACCCACGAGAAAGCACTTAGCTTTACCATTGTCCCCAAATGTGATGTACTCCTTGGAGGTCATGGGGCTGAGGCTGGGGAACCAATTTGAATTACCGGTCATGTGGCGGGAACACCCGGAATCAACAAGCCATATGTCCTCCAAGTCTCCATGCTACATCAATAGAAAGACATGGGATGAGCAAATGATCCAACACTGGGTTTAGTAAACTGAGGAGAATACCAGTGCTGGGTCATCTACCCTGAAAAAGGGTTAGAAAAAACACCATACATCCCGTGTCCCATGGGGGAGAAGTGATCACCACGAGAAAGAAATCATGGTCCGCTAGAAGTGTAGGACTAAGAGCCACTGCCACGGGACCTAGAGTCATATTGAGAATGACTTGGTCCACGCTGGGCACGACCATCATGCGGTCTCACAAACTGAGGCCTAGCACCTTGAGATCTTGCACCTCTGTGTCTAGTGTCACACCTCTGAGCGGGTGAACCATGCATCCTGTGAGAAGGGTGATGCATGTTTTGCTAGTAAATCTCAAACTCACGCCTCTCATCTCTCTTCCTCCTAAAGCAAAACTCAAACAAGTGACCGTCCCTCTCACAATAGTCACAATGGTACACCTCTCTCTTGGGTGGTGGATGACTCACTCTGTTGTGGGCATGGTTCACTCTTGGAGGTGGCTTGGCTTTAGGAAGGGGCTTATCAGAGATGTTCGGTAGAGTGTCAAGTGGGTTCCTGAGGTGGTTAGGTTTTGGAATCCACACTTGTTTCTAAGGTGGAGGCTTGGAAGACTCTTCAAGTACTCCATCCTTCATAATGGGCCTGGTCGGCTCAGATATCTTAGATGGGTTAATCTTTGTGAGCTTGGGAGGATTGGTGGGTTTCTCACTCGTGCTCAAACCACTATATTCACCAACCTTACCAAAAACATTGTCACCCTTCCCACCTGAAGCAAAGCCTATCATGCCCAACAGTGGCTCACTGCAAGAAAGCCAACTCAACATGTGCCGAAGGAATGTGTTTTCCTCTTCGGTCTTCTTCTTGTCATGCCTACAGTTAACAAGCGCTAGCTCCAAAGCCTCACAGCAAAGACACTGAGCACTGGTACCATCCGCACTAGACTTCTCAAGAAAAATGATCCTAGCAGTGTTCTCAGAAAGCTCAGAGCACAACTCAGCACAAGACTTGCAAGTACCTAACATAACAGGCTCAGCTCTAGCTCTATCAAACTTCTCAATCAAATCAGAGTACTTGGACTGCAATGAAACAAGACTGGACATGTGGACAACACATTCATCACACTTAGTCTCGTTAGGCAGAACAGCTCCCTTCTTCTTGACACACTCAAGTTCATCTAAAGCCTTGAGATACTTAGCCTTAAAGCTATCACTCCATGAAGGCTCTCACCCCCGTGATCACCATATACCTCACAATGTACCCACCACAGGAACCTCTCATAAGGATGTGCAAAACACACCCCCTGGCAAGACTCACCCAAGGCTCATCGTAGAATCCTGTCTAATCGACTCAAACCCTTACCACACACCCAAGACACACGCAACACTCTCCCCGAGTAAAATGGCACCACGTGCCTTATCCATATAACCATACTCCACCATGCATCACATCATAGATATAAAGCATAGTAGAAGTAAAGCATCAAGAGTAAATAAGCATGCGTCTAGCCTATCAGTGGATGTGCAGGAGTAAGGTTGTGAAAAGGTAAAGGCTTCATCAAGCAATTCTACCATGCAACCTATCACAGGTGATATTCATAAATAGAGCACTAGCAAACTAGATATTATGCCATGCATAATAGGATCTACGAGGTTGGGTGGGATGTGGCACCTGCGAAGTCATCACCAAGCTCCTCCTCATAGTCATAGTTGTCCTCCTGAAACTGCTCCTCCTCTAAACGAAACATAATAGTCGTGTTAGCGACTCCTATAGAATAGCACAAAGAACCAAATAAAATTCAGTAACTCCAAATGCAATCATATATAAGCCTATAACATAGAGCTCATTTTTATAAAAATTTGGACACCTGGTTCATACTTTTTGGAGTTTGTATGAAGAAGATATGATTTTCCAAAGTTTAAAACTATATTTAGAAAAAGAAAAAAGCAGTTAAATGTCAGCATGACTTGTGGCATAACGTGAATGGTCAGAGGCGGTACAGTGGCTTACAGGTGGGTCCAGGCAGTCTAGTCACTGACTGTGGGACCAAGTCAATAGTCAACATTGATCGGTCAATGGTCAACACTGACTGGGCCCAAACTAGGCCTAAGCGGGTTGGTCTTGGGCTGGATTGGGCCTGCCCGGCCCAAACACGTTTCAAACAAAGGGACATGCCATGTGGCGGGTCTGGTTACTGACTGGGCCTGGTTATGGCTGAGTCTGTGTGGACTTGGTTCATGGTGGACTGAAGGCAGAGGGGCCATGCAGTTGGCTCTGAGTGGTCCAGCGTGGCCATGTGGGCCTGGTCCACAAGGGGGAATCCCCTTCTATTTCTCGCGCACGCGTGGCTAGGCACGGTGGGTGCTCTCTATCGCGAATGGCACGGTGGCTCTGGCCAGCCTTGCTGGCTTCGGCTATGGCTAAGGCATCACTTGGCTACCAAGGAAGTCAAGGCAGGGTCTTGGCTCACTCGCGGTGCTCCTGTTTGCCGGCGCATGCATGGCGGCGACGCGGTGTGCTGCGGCCATGGCAGCAGTGAACAACAATGCGAGGGAGATGGCTTAGACATGCACATCGGCCATGTGGAATCAAGGAGAGCATGGTCATGGCTTCAATTTGGCTCATGTGGCGCTCAACTAGGCAGTCATCAGCAAGGGCGCGGCGGCGACGGAAACCGACGGCGGTGACAATTTCTCCGGCAGGCTCCTTCTCCTCCTCTATCTTCTCCTCTGTCCTACGTTTGGAGCAGCTGGGAGCTCTAATGTGCTACAGCATGGCTAGCGGAGGCATGGCAGAGCACGCACGGCCGCGAAGGCCATAGCAGCGCACCGGCGGTCGAAGTCTTGGGAGACCGAGCGGCGGGCAAAGCGCGCCTACCCTCACTGGGTGTATGCCGGCCCAAAGAGGTTGCCAAGAACATGTTCTAGACTATGGTGAGCACAACCATAGAGCTAAAGAAGACTAACTCATGCAGAGCAATGAGAACGCGGTGTTCCTCTACCGGTGGCCATGGAGGTCGGTGCTCACCTCGGTGGCGGCGTCGACGGCGAAAACTCGGCGTAGGGGAAGCAGAGCGGCAGCGTTAGTGTAGGGAAGCAGAGAGGCACATTGTGGTGGTGTCATTACAGTCGAGCAGAGCCATCGGTCCTCCTCTGGCTAGCACGGGTAGCGACAGCTGCAACTCCTTTGCTTCGGCTCCTATGGTTCCTCCCCGCCTTCTTCCTCTCCTTCCCTCCCCTTCTTCTCCTTGGATAGAAAGTAGATGAGTGAGGCGAGAGTTGTGGCCAACAGAGTTGCAGCAGGCGGCTGGGAACCCCAGCGGCTGTGGCGGTCTTCTTTTATAGCTATGGTGTGGTCATGGCGTGGTCAGGGCACCGTGGACGATGGATAGGGCAAGAGGTGCAGTCGGATGGTCAGGGCACCCTTGGGCAAGGGTTTTGGGAGGTCACGGGCACGTGCGGTGCCATACGTTCCTTGCCTTGGCATTTTTCGTAGTCAAAAGATGCTCTTGGCCATGGCGTCACCATGGCCGGGCCCTTGACTCCCATGGGGGAGTGGGGACAAAGCAAGAATGGGGAGCCATTAGGGCTAATGGGCGTGCGGTGGGGCACCTCGATACGCGCAGGACATGGGTGCAAGTACGGATGTGCGAGGTGGCGTGAGCTATTTTGGGCATGGGCGCGTGGCTACATCCGGTCGAGAGTAGAGCTAGGAAGTCGAAAAGGGTAAAGGGAAAAGGTGATGACAACTAGGCCCCGCTCATAACGGCAGTGGGGGCAGGTCACGGGCGCACGAGTGGGCGGCCTGGCTGTTGCTCTTGCTGGGCCGTGCACAGGCGCAGGGCAGGCAAGGCTGGTGGCCACGTTGGGCCAGTTCCGCTGGGCCGAGGGGCATACCAGGCCGGGGCGCGGGCAAGGCGGTGGTTGTGGCTTGCCCCTTTTCCATTTCTTCTTTTCTCCTTTCTCTTTTCTATTTCCATCACTAACCACTAAACCAAACAAGCCATGATCCTATATTGTAAGTGTTATTGACCATGGTGGATTCACCATGGTGGGTCCCCTAGGGTCTCAAAGGGCATGTGGGGTCCATGTCCAAGGTTATTCACACATGTTAGTATACATATGATATAAAGGTGTTGTTGATTTTATTAAGCATTACATAAAATCAATAAGAAGCAAATCAAACTCTAGGAATTAAAATGTAATGCTTCATCTATCATTAGGTGCTACTTGTGCAACAACTAGTGGGTTTCCTACATGACACTCACCAACCATAGGTTATTTTTAAAAAAAATTGGTTGAGATTTTTGGTGTTTGGAATTTTTAGGGTTGTTACAGTTAGGGTTTGCGTGTGTCGCGGGATGCCGTTGAATGGCTGGCGCCTATAAATAGGAGGGTGGGAGGGTGAATTGATTTTTTCTAGCCCTTGTGCATTTTCCTAGGGGGAGTTGTTGCCATGATTTTCTAAGGAGAGAAGGTTGGCGGAGGTTGAGCATGGAGCTTGGTTGTGGTAGTAGGATGAAGCTTCGTGTTACAAAGGTGGGAAAGAGCGATGGTTAAGGAGCCGATGGGTAAGGTACCCTCCGTTCCTCTCTATGAGTTCGGAGTGAGATGCATGAAGAAGGAGGATCTGGACACCTTCATGAAGCATGGCTGGTTGGATCGGAACAGGGCATGGCCCTGTGGGGGCAAGGCGACTCCGGATCCACATGAGGATGAAGTGGTTGTTTTCAAGGGCTTCTTTGAGGCGGGGCTGCGGTTACCGCTGCTGCCTCTAGTGGTTGATGTTGTGCAGTGGTTTGGCATGTAGTTTCACCATTTGATGCAGAATTGCTTCCCGAAGCTATGCATGTTCGTCTGGGGCAGTCACTCACAAGGAGTCGAGCTAACAATCAAAGGTTTCATGAGGACACATCAGTTGCATGCCTAGAAATGCATGAGGAAGGTGGGCAATGTGATCGAGGAGGGTCAGTTTGGGGTGCACACTTTTTGTCACCGGATCGGGGCTTCACTTGCCATGCAGGCGCAGAAGAACAAGTGGTCGAGCAACTGGCATGACCACTGGTTCTACTATCACTTGGTTGACAACGAAGGGGTTAGAGGCCTGACTGTGTTGAGGCCCAAGGTCACTGTGGAACCGATGTAAGACGCCGAGGCCCAGTGGCACGAAGATGCGATGCGCGTCTTGTCTCGGTGTATGGCTGCTCGGGAAACTATTCGAGGAGTACCACTACACGAGGTTCATCCTCCTTTCGATTGGCCATACTTGGTCCATTGTGAAGGAGGAGGACGATTCGTATGAGAAGCGGGGGTACGAGGGGTTGAAGGCCCTGAAGCTTGATGTTCACACGGCCTATGCGGAGGTGCTGGACGCTGCATCCAGTGAAGCAGAGGGTCTAAAGAAGGTGTATGTTATCATGACTGTGGAGGTTAATGAGTTGGTGGATAAGTTGGATGAGAAGGAGCTGGATAAGATTTGTGCTAAAATTCCAGACTTGGCTCGTGTAAATCGGGTGTTTGATATCCTTGGGTTTGTGTATGGGATACACGCGGTGGAGGAGAAAGAGATCAGGAAGAAGAAGAAGAAGGCGGCGGAGGTTGTTTTTGAGGGGTCATCGGCCAGTGGAGGCAGGAGGGGTCGCTGCGAAAGTGGGAGCCACGGTGGTCGGCCAAAATTTGGAACGTTGCTGGCGGAGGTGATGCCAATCTTGGGGCCATGGTTGTCGGCGTCGTGTCGGTGCTTACTGCTACTGTTCCTACTATGGCACCATCAGCTCGCACGTCGGCAGTGGTGCGACCTCCGCTTTCTGCGTGAGGTGGTCGGGGTGTTGCTGGCAGTCAGTCGGTGCCGATTCGGATGGCGAGCGACGTGCGGCGGGGTTGTGGCCCGTTCCCGTGAGTGATGACGAGGAGAAGATGGTGGAAAGCAGTGGCATGGGCTCGTCCGGGAGCTCATCTTCAGCCAAGGGTTGTGAGGCGGTGAAGGTTGACGTGGACGTCTCGTCCCAATAGACGGCCATTGTGCCCCCTGCAGTGGTGGCTTCCGTGACGTGCTCGTAGGTGAGTGCTCCGGTGCGAGAACTGACATCGCTTGGTAGGATGGAGCCTCTAGACTATGCTGGCCTGCATGTCTAGGGCGAGGACAAAGAGATCCAGCCAGAGCTAGCTATTGCTGGGGACGTTGGAGGGAAGCATGCACTGGGTGAGGCTGCACCGACCACGTTGCCCTACTATGCTCAGCGCACGGGTGTCACGGATCCCATGGTGCACCTGTATACAAGTGCGGATCTATGGAGCTGCCAGTTGACCTGCACCAATGAGGAGCAAAGGTTTCTCATACTGGTGTTCGAGCAATTTAGTATCCCCGAGGTGGAGGTATACCTGGACAACTAGCCAGTGAACGAGAACACGGTGGACGTGGAGGCGAAGCTCCTCGAGGCTCTGCTACTGTCGTGTGCTGTACGCTACCAGAGCGAGGCTCGTGAGGGAGAGTACCATGAGAAACTGGCTAAGCTTGAAGCTGTGAAATGGAAGTTGACCTAGAAGAATCATCAGCTCATGGTGGATATTGCTAGCTATCAATCTAGAGAGACACTACTGGGAAGGCGAGCGGCGATTTGCAGGGGACTATGTAGCGGAATGTGGATTTGATGCGGTTTGTGACTCTAGAGAAGGAGAAATTTGAGAAGGTGACAAAGAGGGTGAAGGATGCGGGGAGTCAGGAAGCTGGCATGATCACTTTGTTGGCTGCCCAGATGGCGGAGGTGAAGGCTGCGTGCTGGTAAACACTGGTGGAAATCCTAGTAGTGCTCTGCCTGAGGAGCTCTCGCTGGACGGCTATCGTGGGTGGCTATAATTGGAGCTTAGCTTGTTGCCCCAGGTTTTCAAACGTCTGACTGAGCATGGGGTGTACTATGGGGGTCTAGTGACTGCTAGCGCACTAAAGAAGCTGCACTACAAGCACCTGAAGAAGCTTTCATTGGATGTCTTCGGGTATCCTTCGGTCGAAGAGGTCCAAGCTTTGAATGATGATGCGGTGTGTGGTAATGCTATCATGTGCATCCTTTTAAAGTTTTGGTATGAAGGTGGCAGTGCACTGGCTTACAAGGAGGCTACCGCGATGACGGAATGGGTACGTGATGGATTATTCGTTTGTTTTCTATCTCAGGTTTATGGTGCTCTCTAGGTCAGGGATTGACAGACGTTTGTTTTTGGTTTTCTTGCACGGCTTCGCACGTGCCTTGCTGCTGGAGGGGAGGCTATGGTGGGGGCGATGTGACAGATGCTACGGTGACCACGACGGTGACGACAGGCGAAGATGTGGTGGCTCTTGACGCGAGTGGTGGGGATGCATCCGGACTCCGCCAGAGGTGGGGGCTGCTGCCTAGAGCGGAGGTCATGCGAGTGCTGAGGAATAGGTTTGTACCAATGATTGGGTGGCTCATGATGATACTTGATGGGTTGAGCGTAGTTGTTGTTCCTCGCGCGGTGAGGCTTTGTTTGTTGCATAAGAGATGAAAAACATTTAACCTGTGGATGCTTGCAAGCCATCTGAATTTTGGCGACAGTCGCTAGGTCTCCGTGGAGCCTACATGTGAGGTCTTCAATGTTGTCCCACTGATGAAAAATAGGCAAGATTTCTTTGTGTCTAGGGAGAGCTGGGTTAAGTACAGGCTGTGGCACCCGCACATGGTTTTTGATGATTTTTGGTGGTGGAAGCTTCGAAAGTACGATTGGTGCAATCAGGCGGCAAAGGCCTTTTGGAGAAGCGCGGATTTGACCAATAAACAAAGTATGTGGTGGTTGTTTGGCTCAGCTAGCGACGAAGTTCAGTATGGTAGTGATATTGATGATGACATGGTGATGAACTAACTCTTCGACGAGGGTGCTTCGGTGGTTGAGGATGGCAGTGCGTCGAGAGTGCCAAAACCAATACTGGTGGAGTTGGAGCTGCGGGATTTGTGGCGTAGCTATCGCATGAGGGTTTTGGGGGTGATCTTCCCTTGGTGCCTAAGAGCTAGCGAGGGTGCTGGGGGCCTACTGTTGTGGTTGATGATAATGAAGGTGTTGGGGAGGGCTCCGGTGGTGGCCTCTGGATTGTGATAACAGATGTGGAGGAATTTATGGAGCTTGTGGCTGAAGAATTGGTGAATTCTATACTTGAGGACAGGATATGGGCTTGTGTGATTGGTACCACTTGACCGCTTTCACGTTGCAAGGTTGGTAGAGGTTTTATGAAGCCTATCTAGTGGGTTTTTGGATGCTCCGTTGTAAAGAGTTGTTGTATATGTAAATGGTCCATTCAACTATTGAGGTAATTTGTTTTGTGTCCTTGCCAAGTTTTTTGGGGTGACTTAAGTTTGCTGGTGAGGGTAATGGTGCTGTTTGATGACTTTGGCTGGGATGAATCATGGCGACGCCCCGCTTTTCCTTAAGCGAGGCTCATGATTTATTCGAATTTAAGCACAGTGACCCCCCTTTTCCATAAGCGAGGCTCATGATTTTAGTTGGAGGTGAGCGCAGTGACGCCCCACTTTTTCTTAAGAGAGGCTCACAATTTTAGTCAGAGGTAAGCGCAGTGATGCCCCACTTTTCCTTAAGCGAGGCTCGCAATTTTAGTCGGAGTTAAGCATAGCGACACCCTGCTTTTCCTTAAGCGAGGCTCGCAATTTTAGTCGGAGGTAAGAGCAGTGATGCCCCACTTTTCCTTAAGAGAGGCTTGTGATTTTAGTCAGAGGTAAGTGCGGTGACGTCCCTCTTTTCCTTAATTGAGGCTCATGATTTTAGTCAGAGGTAAGCGCAATGACGCCCCACTTTTCCTTAAGCGAGGCTCGCGATTTTAGTCAGAGGTAAGCGTAGCAACGCCTCGCTTTTCCTTAAGAGAGGCTCATAATTTTAGTCGGAGGTAAGTGCAATGTCGCCCCGCTTTTCCTTAAGCGAGGCTAAAATCGGAGGTAAGCGCAGCGATGCCCCGCTTTTCCTTAAGCAAGGCTCACGATTTTACTTCGTCATTACATTTAGATCAGACATGCTCATTGCGCATGGTTCCATTTTTTGGGTAGCTACTTGTAGGGTTATGAGGGTGCTGCGCTAGCCAGAAAACAAAACTTTTCTACCGCATAAACCAGGATCTACTGCTAGTTATAAGTTACGGGATTACCACAAGACGCACAGGTGCAGTGGAAGACGACTCGATGTAGTCGTACGCGTCGCAACAGGCAGTGCAGTTGTGTGGTCGTCCATCACATCAACCCCTTCACATGGTTCATCCCAGTGCTCCAGATGCCGCACCTCCGAGGAATCCCACACATGCAGGGAAGAAGCGATGCGCCTCCAGACTGCTAGGTCCGTGAGGAGCAGAAGGCACGAGCGTGGGGAGGGCGACGGTGGCTGTTCAAGGCGTGTAACCTCCTGGCCGCGCCCCTTCCCCTTGCTTATATAGGCATCCCCAATGAGCTCATGAGTTGGAGGCCCATTAGTAAACCTAAGCCTTGTCTAATTCAGTCCAACCTGAATTAGGCTTCTAGCCCCTTAAGCGTGCGACCCTATGGGTTCACGCACACATTGACATGGGCCGAGTACTCCTACTCACCTAATAGTTGACAGCAGCCTCTAGCAAGGCGTGACAACTCCTATGTGCACGCAAAGATCATATCAGACGAACCACTATGACCACATACAAGTTATTCCCTTTGCCACTCGATATATGGTTCAACTCGTGAGTTAACACTTAACCCAAGCACGGCCATGCATTTGTTGATCCAATCACTTGAGTAATCCAGTGATATCTCTCTCGCGTAGAGAAGGACAAATTCCATCTTGATTGTCTATGTCTCATAGCATGCTTCCAGACCACCCGAAGACCACCTTTGTAACTACCCAGTTACGGAGCAGCGTTTGATAGTCCCTAAGTAGGCCGTTTCACATCTTGAGTACATACCACAATCTCAAGTCTAAGGACATAACGTATATGACGTGAATAGAGACTTTCTCATATCGGGTCAGTCCAGCCTACATGTCTCACATGTGCCCACATTATTAGTCTGACATCTCCATGTCTATGACTTATGAAACATAGCCATCAACTAATACATGTGTTGGTCTAATATTCAAGTGTGTTCTCACAAGAACGCTGACCAGGGACAACTTTAGAATAACCACTCAAGTAATTGGGTTCCACAAAAAATTCACATAATTGCCAATCAACACAGGTTGTCTATAATGGATATTCAATGAACACTTAATCCATGTCATAGATACAACTGGAATATCATCGTCTCTATGATTACCTCTAGGGCATATTCCTAATAGTCTCCCACTTGCACTAGAGTTAATCTCTAAGATGTCTAATCTCCATAGACCTCATGTGCGCCTCATGCTTAGTTTGTGGAAGAGCCTTTGTCAAAGGATCTGCTGCATTCAAATCCGTATGTATTTTGCACAATTTGATCTCTTCTCATTTCACAAACTCTCGAATGAGATGAAAATTCTGGAGTACATGTTTGTTCTTCTGGTGATCCCTAGGCTGCTTAGCCTGTGCAATCACCCCATTGTTATCACAATGTAAATTCAATGGGCCCGACGCATTTAGAAACACACCAAGTTCAATGAGGAACCTTCTCAACCAAACACCTTCCAAACACCTTCCTTTGTAGCGCCAGAACTGCAATGTACTCGGCTTCTACCGTAGAATCATACATCGTCTCCTGCTTGGAACTTTTCTAGCTAACTACACCATTTATTGTGAACACAAAACGTGATTGAGATAGTGAATCATCCCCGTCGGTTTAGAATCTAGCATCGGTGTAACCGTTTACAACGAGCTCCTCCTCACCTCCATAGATTAGGAACACATCCTGAGTCCTTCGTAAGTACTTAAGAAAGTTTTTAACCAACGTCCAGTTACTCTCACCAGGATTGGCTTGATACCTGCTCACAACACTTAGAGCATAGGCTACATCTGGATGACTACATATCATGGCATTCATGATGGAACCAACTGCCAAAGCGTATGAAACCTTACTCATGCATTTGCGCTCAGCATCAGTAGAAGCACACTGCTTATCACTGTAGCGCACACCATGTGACACAGGCAAGAACCCTTTCTTGGACTGTTCCATGTTGAACTTCTTCAATATCTTATCAATGTAAGTATCCTGGCTTAATCCTATTAGCCTTCTCGACCTATCTCTATAGATCTTAATGCCCAAGATGTATGTTGTTTCTCCTAAATCCTTCATAGAAAAACTATTATTCAATAGAGTCTTTATAGATTGCAACATAGGAATACCATTCCCAATCAATAGTATGTCATCCACATACAAGATCAGAAATACAACAGCTCTCCCACTTTCCTTCTTGTAAACACAAGGTTCTTCATTTTGATGGAAGCCAAACCCTTTGACAACCTCATCAAAACAAAGATTCCAACTCTAAGATGCTTGCTTTAACCCATAAATAGATTTCTTAAGCTTGCATATCTTTCTAGCATTATTAGGATCAACAAAACCTTCAGGCTGTATCATATACATGTCCTCTTCTAAATACTCATTTAGAAAGGCTATTTTAACATCCATTTTCCATATCTCATAATCGAAATATGCAGCAATTGCTAGAATGATCTAGATAGATTTAAGCTTTACTACCGGCGAGAATGTCTCATCATAGTCAACCCCTTGAACTTGCCGAAAACCCTTTGCGACAAGCCAAGCTTTATAGATGTGAACATTTTTGTCCATATCCTTCTTCTTCTTGAAGATCCATTTGCACTCAATGGGTCTAACCCCATCAGATGGGTCAACCAAGTTCCAAACTTGATTGTCTCCCATGGAATCTATCACAGATCTCATGGCACTTTGCCATTTCTAGGAATCTAGATACATCATAGCTTTCGCATAATCCGCAAGTTCGTCATCGTCTAACAATAACAAATCCCCACGCAATGCGTGAAGTCTCACTGATCTTTGTGGTTGTGGTGGTGTGTCTACTGCCACGGGTGTCTTAACTTACTCTACTACATTAGCATCACTCGTAGAGTCAGTTCCTACTGGCTCATCTTGAACTTCTTCAAGATACACCTTTTGTCCATTCTTTTCTCTTTTGAGAAACTCTTTCTCTAAGAAAACACCATCTCGAGTAACAAACACTTTGCCCTCTGACCGATTACAGACATAATACCCTAAAGTTTCCTTTGGATATCCCATGAAAAAGCACTTGTCTGATTTGGGTGTTAGTTTATCTGATATAAGTCATTTGACATAAACTTCACAACCCCAAATTTTCAGAAAAGACAAACTGGGACTCTTACCAGTCCACATCTCATATGGTGTCTTAACTACGGACTTAGATGGAACCCTATTCAATGTGAAAGCAGCTATTTCTAGAGCGTATCCCCAAAACGATAAAGGTAGGTCCAACTGGCTCATCATAGATCGAACCATGTCTAACAAGGTTCGATTATGTCACTCAGACACACCGTTTCTCTAAGGCGTTTCGGGTGGCGTAAGCTGTGGAACAATTCCACAAATCTTAAGATGATTGCTAAACTCATGACTTAGATATTCACCTCCATGATCAGATCGCAAGGCCTTGATCTTCTTGCCATGTTGATTCTCTACTTCATTTTGAAATTCTTTGAACTTTTCAAATGTTTCAGACTTATGCTTCATTAGGTAGACATATCCATATCTACTAAAGTCATCAGTAAAAGTTATGAAGTATTGAAATCCTCCTCTAGCTGTCGTGCTCATCGGTCCACATACATCAGTATGTACAAGTTCCAACAAGTCAGATGCCCTCTTAGGAAATCCTTTGAATGGTGCCTTGGTCATCTTGCCTAGCAGGCAAGCCTCACATGTCTTGTATAATTCAAAATCAAATGAAGTTAGAAGACCATCATCATGGAGCCTCTTCATGCGATTCTCACTTATATGACCCAAGCGACAATGCCACATATAGGTAGGACTTAACTCATTAAGCCGAGGCCGTTTAGCACTAACATTACAGACCGGTGCATCATCAAGATTTAAAATAAATAACCCATTCACAATGAATGCAAAAGCCACAAACATGTCATTCTTGGAGATCACACAACCATTGTCTTTACTCGCAAAAGAATAACCATCCTTCATCAAACATGAAGGTGATATAATGTTTCGACTTAAGCTAGGAACAAAATAACAATTATTCAATTCCATGATAAATCCTGATGGCAGGTGAAGTTGCATCATCCCGACATTCAACGCAGCAACTCTTGCATTGCTGCCCACACGGAAGTCAACCTCTCCCTTTTCCACGCTTCTACTTCTTATCATTCCCTGCATCGTATTGCAAATATGAGCAACCGATCTGGTATTAAATACCTAGGAATTGATATAGGAGTTAGTGAGAAAAATATCCGTAACATGAATAACAAGGGTACAAGTAGCAGTAATACCTTTACCACCGCCATCCTTCTCTAAGGACTCCAAGTACTCCTTGCAATTCCTTTTTAGTGACCTTTCCCCTTACAATAAAAGCAATCAGAATTTGCAGATGGTCTAGCCTTAGCAGCAGATGGGTTTGGCTTAGAGATCTCATCTTTAGCCTTGCCCTTCTTCTTGGCCTTCCTCTTGAACCGAGGTCTGTTCTGGACCGCCAACACTTGGCTACTGCCGGCACCTTTCTTGATGTCGGCTTCTACTATTTTTAGCATACCACATAGTTCACTCAAGCCTCTCTCTACCCCATGCATATGGTAGTTCGAGATAAAGTTTCCATAGCTAGGTGGAAAAGATGAGAGGATAAAATCAGTAGCCAACTCTTGGCCGATTTAGAAGCCTAGCTTCTCCAACCTTTGGGTGTAACCAAGCATCTTGATTACGTGTGGTCCTACTGCTGCGCCCTCTACAAGTTTGGTTTCCACAAGCGCCTTAGAGACATTGAACCTTTCAGTCCTAGCCTACGTGCAGAACATCTCCTCAAGCGCCACGATCATATCATTCGCTGAGTGATTGTTATCAAAATGCATCTGCAGATCATATTCCATACAAGCAAGCATGAGGCAACTCACTTCAAGATCAACATCGCATGCTTTCTTGTAAGCGGCTCTTTCAGCAGTAGGTGCATTTTCTCCAGGCTCATCTGGTAATGGAGTGTCTAGAATATCTTCCTTTTTCTCAGCCCTGAGAACAATTCTCAGGTTGCGGATCCAATCCGCATAATTTGTTCCATTCAACTTATCTCTCTCAAGAACTGTACGCAAATAAAATGGTTGATTGTGAGCGGCCATCTACAACAAAAATAATGCAAAATACTAAGACAATGTATCCATGAAGGAGTAAATTATATCAAATAGAATATACTCCCACTAAAATCAATATCCCTCAATTGATATTTAGTGATTCAAGACCCACAACTAACATCCCAACCCGTGAGCTTTAGCATCACCGCTAGTCGGTATGGTAGATCGGTAAGCAACACCTTGCTAATCATATCTCATATGACTCTTGTTGTTGGGCTAGCATCCCTATGCCAAGCACTCAACCTTACCATGCTTCAAGATCCCTAACCGTTAGGATGATCTTATTCAAGTAACCAAACCTTCTTGCAGTAAGTATCCGATACGAACCTGCCTAGTCGAGGAAAACCAGTGGCACCCTAATTTTATAGACCCACAACCGATTGTACAAGACTTATGACAGTGCAAGGTTTGGGGAAGCATTCAACTTAAACATTGCTGAGGGATCGTTCTACTTCACTACCGCACTCATGTAGACAACATAATAGCATGTGAAAGTAGAACAAATAATGAGAATCACATTCACACATAGTGACATGGTATGGCCCTTTAATGAATGGTGATTCCATCTCCATCATCTTGCCCATCATGGTGATCTCCATCTCCATGATCCATGTGTGCCATCCTTCGTGTGATAAGTCCTCCAAGAGCTACAAGCTATACTAATTACATAGTCGCAAGATCACAAGATGGCGTGTAGGCCAATACATCAAATGGCAACACATATGGTTCCAGCCGTGTTGCTTACATGACACGCAGGCCATGAATGAATTACATATATACATACACATGGGCCATAACAATCACATCATATCCTGCAAAAACAAGTTAGGCATAGAACGATTCTATGCACTACGACAGGTAGCAACAACGGTCCCGCTATTTTCACTATTCGGAGTCCCTCTATTTTCACTAGATCAATCCCATTGATTTATGCCCAACATGTATGGTCTTACATGTATCACTTAACTCAGGTGGCGGATTAAATCGACCGGTATGAGTACATCATTACATGGCCACGCAACAAGAGCACGAAAACAGATTGAGTTTCCATCTACCACCCTGTTTCACAAATAGATCTAATCAATATGTGCAACCAAACCTAGTAGATCGCATCTACTATTCCTGCATATCAACTATATGCCCAAAACCAAACCTATAACGAGGCAGCAATAGCTCCGATACCACTGCTGGGTTATGAGGGTGCTACACTAGCCAGAAAACAGAACTTTTCTACCTCATAAATCAGGATCTACTGCTAGTTACAGGTTATGGGATTACCACTAGATGCGTAGGTGCAGTGGAGGATGACTCGATGTAGTCATACACGTCGTAGCAGGCAGTGCAGTTGCGTGGTCGTCCGTCACGTCAACCCCCTCATGTGGTTCATCCCAGTGCTCCAGATGTAGCACCTCCAAGGATTCCCCCATGTGCAGGGAAGAAGCGATGTGCCTCTGGACTGCTAGGTCCATGAGGAGCAGAAGGCACGAGCATGGGGAGGGCGACAGCAGCTGTTAAAGGTGTGTAACCTCCTGACTGTGCCCCTTCCCCTTGCTTATATAGGCGTCCCCAATGAGCTCATGAGTTGGAGGCCCATTAGTAACCCTAAGCCTTGCTAATTCGGGTCCAACCCGAATTAGTCTTCCAGCCCCTTAAGCATGCGACCCTATGGGTTCACACACACATTGACATGGGCCAAGTACTCCTACTCACCCAATAGTTGATAGCGGCCTCTAGCAAGGCGTGACAACTCCTATGTGCACGCAAAGATCATATCAGACGAACCACTATGACCACATATAAGTAATTCCCTTTGCCACTCGATATATGGTTCAACTCGTGGGTTAACATTTAACCCCAGCACGGCCATGTATTTGTTGATCCAATCACTTGAGTGATCCAGTGACATCTCTCTCGCATAGAGAGGGGCAAATTCCATCTTGATTGTCTATGTCTCATAGCATGCTTCCCGACCACCTGAAGACCACCTTTATAACTACCCAATTATGGAGCAGCGTTTGATAGTCCATAAGTAGGCCGTTTCATATCTTGAGTACATACCACAATCTCAGGTCTAAGGACATAACGTATATGACATGAATAGAGACTTTCTCATGTCGGGTCAGTCCAGCCTACATGTCTCACATGTGCCCACATTATTAGTTTGACATCTCCATGTCCATGACTTGTGAAACATAGCCATCAACTAATACATGTGCTGGTCTAATATTCAAGTGTGTTCTCACAAGAATGCCGACCATAGAAAACTTTAGAATAACCATTCAAGTAATTGAGTTCCACAAACAATTCACATAATTGCCAATCAACACAAGTTGTCTATAATGGATATTCAATGAACACTTAATGCATGTCATAGATACAACTGGAATATCAACATCTCTATGATTACCTCTAGGGCATATTCCCAACAGACCATCCTCACTGTCTTCGATTTCTAGGCCTTCTTATTGTTCCCCTTGTTCTTGGTCTTTGTCTTGTTTCTCCTGTCGATGGTCTCCTTCTTCGGCTCATAAGGGTACTGAGGGTGTGCTAGAAATTTCAACACCCTGTTCTTGAAGAAGAAGGTTTCTCACTTGCCCTTGATGTTGAAGATGATCTTGGCCGTGTTGGAGTAAATGATGGACCCGACAGTGTTCAAGAATGGTCATCCTAAAATGATGGGGGACCATTCGTCACTGCCCGTGTCCACTACCATGAAGTCTGCATAGACGTATGAGCTGCCTACTCACACACGGATGTCTTCCAGGTTCCCATTGGGTAGCAGAGTGACTGTTCTGCAAGCTGCAAGCACATGGTTGTGTACAATAAAGGACAATTGAATATTTTCTCATATATCACTTTAGGCATGACGTTGACGCTTGCACCAAAGTCACAGATCACCTCATTGAAGTTAACACTTCCAATGGAGATCGAAACAACCAGTCTCCCTAGATCACCCTTCTTGGTTGGCAGAGTTGAGTCAATCCATGCTCCTATAGGAGGGTCACTCTAGTAGCTTCCTACATTGAATATGTCTACAAGATTTGTAGTTTCTACCCCTTTCGGTTGCCTCGGAATCTTACCTTGGTCGACGGAGGGAACAAAGTTGGCAAGCTGTTGCAACTAAGATTCTAGCATCTTATTGTTGATGCAAAAAGGCGTTGGATCTGCAAACACACCGGGCTAATACCCTAGTTCGATATCAAGGCGTGCCAGTCGATTTGACCTGTTAATCGACAAGGATGATAAATTTGAATAAAACCCGAACGAGACGATAGCGATACACCCAGATGTCAAAGCTCAGATGATATTTGATAACTGTTGAACAGATCAGACGAGACGACAGTGATACGCCCGGACGTCAAAGCCTGAATCGTGCTCGATAAACGTGGAACCTGCAAGGTCACCGGAGATCAAGTTGATGTAGCTCGCCGATTCTTGAAAGAACTCGTTGAAAAGGAAAAGGTACTGGTGACGAAGTCGTCGAAAAGTAAATTGCTTGAAAAGTAGATAAAAGTAATAGATTTGTTGTATTTTATTGGTTGATTCCTTACATTGCTTCTCGGTACATATTTATACCCTGGTACTATGAGTCCTAAACAGACACGACAAAGTATTACCTAAACAAGTCCTATCTCTAAGGAATAAAAAAATAATGACTCGTACCAAGGTCGGACTCAAAAGCAAGCTATTAAAATATTGACATAAACACTGCCAGTTTCCTTATCCATTGCTTACGATGAAACCTCCATCGACACGTCCCTCATCTCTGTAGATTCCATCGGCAAAACCCATCGATAATGATTCAGCTCTGCTCTCCACGTTCTTCAGCTCTGCTTTCCATCGGCAACCATGCCTCTCTCTTCATCGGCAACAGCCCTCTAGCTTCATCGGCAATGTACGAGATCAACATGTCCTTTATCGGTAATCATCCATCGGCAACTCAGAAGCAATACTGGAGAATAACCACTCCCTTGCCGATTGGCACAGTTTTTGGCTTATATTGGCACGTGTCAAAAAGCGGTGTCAACACATGCCCCCAATTTCGGAGTATATAAAATACTTTTATGCGCCAAAATTTCCGTAGATCTTAATTGTCCAAACCGCTTGAACTTCTCCTCGAGAGTTGCGCGCGCGGTAGTGGAGATCCTGTACCAACAGGCCCATATAATGCTTTCTCCACCGCGGCCCATTCTTCATCTGTGATTCAAACCCTAGCTTTTCTCTCTCCAACGGTGACATCCACAGGCGATCCTTCGACGAACTCGATCATTCGGCACTCTTGATGGTGATCCTTAGCCTCCACTAGCATTCTTTGCCTTTTCCATCTTCATCGCGGCCATGGCTATCCGTTTTGACGTCCCCAAGGTTAGTCTTCTTCTTTTGCCCATCTTCTGACATTTCGTCTCTCCTTCTCCGCGCAGTTCATGACTCTTCCTTATTCCCAATTTTTAATCTCAGAAACTTTGCAATAATCTTCTCATTCCAACGCATCAGAATCACTTTATCTGCCTAGGCCCAATGGGAAATCCAGACCCAACCGATATCATAAACGCAGAAACCAATCGAATCCCCTTTAGAGCTCAGAATTTTGACTTGGGATTCTAGACTGATACCTTCCGATCCTGGCCAAAAACCACCAAGGGATGGAAAGATTGGTATTTGAGGGTCGCTAGGCCAATGGAGCTATATTGGGTGGAGCGTAAATTAGAACAATGCATCAGAATATCTATTGCCGATATGGAGAGGAATGAGTCTTTGTTAATTGCCGCCTCTTATTTCTGGTCGGATACCCTGAATGCCTTTATCTTTAAACATGGGCCAGCTTCTCCCACCCTTGCCGATGTGTACATGCTTACTGGCTTGGACATCTCCTCTGCCGATAACAACTCACTGTTCGAGCGAAAACCTGAGCATCGGCTGACCACCAGGAACATTGGCGGCTGGACTGGCTATATCAGCGAGTATAAGAAATCTGGTTCAGTTAGTCATAGGGAGCATCTGGCTTTTTTGAATATGTGGCTTGAGAAATTTATTTTCTGCGGCAGAACAGTTGGACCGACAAACATGCACCTTCCTACAGCAGAGCTATTGGCTAGTGGCGTCAGAATCCCACTGGGTCGATACCTTCTTGGCTCAGTCTACCATCTCCTTCACCAAGTATCACAAAGACTACTGCAAGGCAAATCCATCGGCAATCTGGGGGGCCCTTGGTGGTTTATCAATATGTGGTTGAACACCCATATGCACAAGTATTTCCACATTGATCTATTCGCCCAGCAATTCCCTCGAAGTCTTCCTGAAGATTATCAACTCAGGGAAGAAGAATCGGCAACGCGCCCCCCTATCAACTTTGGAGAAGCTCTGGCAGTATTACCAGGGGCAGAGGCAAATAGAGTCCAGATCGGCAATCTCTTTCACAGATTCTACATCGGCATCCCCTCTGAGCTTCGGGCCTGGGTCCCGTATGTTGATGAAGCAGCAAGATTCCCTCTTTCCTTTAACCTTACCGATGAGGCTTTGAACCAGGATGCCGACATTCTTAGCGCAATAATCACCCCTCGTGCCATCCCGGTCAAAATATTTGGAAGTGGGAAGAACATTAATCCCACATACGAGTTCTATTATCCATCGGCAGCAGCAAGACAATTAGCTTTTGGAGAACTGCCCAACAACCTCTGTTTTGCCGATGTGATTAAACCGAGAGAAACTATTGCGAGCCGTGTGGATTGGCACAAGATTGTTACTCTCCTTCCCGATGCCAATACCTCTAATGTTGATCTAACTGATTGGGTACCGGCTTCTTTTGTCACCGAGTCCTTCAAACTATGGTGGCAAGAATGGAAAGAGCAGCTATTCTTTGCCTCTCCTCATTTTTACTGGAACCTCATTGATCCCAATCACGCCATCCCTGTCGATGCGGTAAATCTGACCCTCTGTATTTCTTTCAACTCCCTTTTAATCCATCGGTAACTTAACCCCTTTTTAACAGGTCAATGACCCAGTTCCAACATTAAGTAAGAGTGGTAAGGTCATACGGCTGCAGCCGATCTCCCCGGTATCCATCATCGGCCATAAAGCTCCCTCACTAGATGCTCCAGTGGGCCGTGGTCGTACCAAGAAGAGCACCAAATCGGTCATATTTTTGGCACAGACATCTCAGGTAACCACCTCACTATCTTTTGCAGATGCCGATTGCTGTGATTTACCGATTTCACATTTTAGGGCGCGAGTTCTACACCACTAGAATCTTCATCAGTAATTCGCCCTTCGTCTCCACCTGTAGCGTCTTCGTCATCCCACCTTGTTGTCCTTGATGACTCTCTAGAGGTATTCTTTATTCAAGCCTTGATTATTGGATCAGCACCTTTACTCATCTGTCTCTCTTGCAGCACCGAGTAATTGCATCGGTAACCGTCCCAAGTGTACCGACTCCTCAGCCATCCATTGCCGATGCCCCCCAGCCGTCCGATGCTGATATCTTACAGCACAAGCGTAAGGCTTCATCAGGCAAAGAATCACAATCCAAGCGGGCAAGACTTACACCATCTCCGTCGGCGTCCTCGCCTCGCCCGATATCGCCTGACGCATCTGTGCATACTTCTCCATCAGCGACTGTTCTTCCATCGGCCACTGTACCCATACAAGGATCTTCATCGGCACCGGTGTTGCAGCAGCAACCAATTGAGGTACCAACACAAGAAACATCGGCAATTGTACCTGAGGTTGCTTCTTCGAGCCAAAGGCGAGAAATTGCCTTGAAACAGGTAAATTAACTCCCTTAGATAACTTTTAACACTTTAGGTTCTTCTACTGACATCACCTTTTCCTTTTTAGGAACAAGATTCCCCCGATAGTCTGTTTTCCTTCTCTATCAGTGGGATTGTTCCCGATGATGAAGATTCTAAAGAAAACTCTGCTCCAGCCCTTGGAGTTCTATCACCTGAGACCAAGTCAAAGCTGGAGACGCTGTTATCACTGCTGCAACAGGAGACCTCTCTACTGATCCAGGATTCTGATTCTGCAAGAGCAACTTTCAAAGGAATTTGAGGTCAGATTCCTGCCGATGTTGAGGAGACACTTTTCCAGGCTGCACATCTGGAGAGCCGGCAGTTGCAGTATCAAAGGGCTGCCCAGCGGATTGCCGATAGAGCCATTCAAGCAAAACTTCAGGAGGACATGATGAAGCACAAGCAACTTGCCGATGAGAAGCACAAAGACATCGGTAAGTTAGAAACCTCTCATGCAGATCTGGAAGACAAGATTGCTCAACTATCGGCAAGAAGAAAAACCCTGCTAGCAAAGCTAAAACGGATTGAAGGAGCCTTGGATGCAGCAAATCATGAGAAGGCCCAAATGCCCGAAACTGTCAAGACTCTTCAGCAAGAAAGGGACAACCAAGTCCTCAAGACGCTGGCGCTCAAGAGGAAGATTAAGCCAATTGAAGGCAATGTCGATGAAGATGCAAAGATACTGGAGGAAGCTGACCAAATTCACCTGCGTGCGATATCATCTATCCATTCATTGTTAAACTTGTAAACCTCCCTTTTCATCGACAATGTGATGTATCGGAAATTTGTAAAACTTTACATTAACGTAGTGCCGATACATTCTTTTTTGAACAAGCACTTTATCTATATATATATTTTTATTGGCAAGTGCTAGAATCTCATTGGTAATAGGAAAGCCATGTTGATGTCTGCCGATGGACCTTCACTTTTGCGCTTCAGCTGTCATATTTGAGTCTTTGCTCCACGGGAACTTTCCTGTTTGTGCTCACGTTGCATCTTCCTCTTTTGAGTCCTCGTTTGACCTTTAGGGCACCATTGAGGAAGCTTCATCTTCCAGACAGGTTGGTAAATTTTTGCACTTGAACCTGGGCAATTTGTATTGGGACCCCTGTAGAGTATCGTTTCGTCAGGGACTCCTGCATTGGTCATCTCTTCGAGCTTCTTTTGATTCATCAGCAAACAATCAGCACGCCTGCCCAGCCTTTCATGTACACTGGTCCTGCCCCCCAGCCGATCATGTACCGATACCCCTTCTCTAATCGGCTTACCGATGTATCTGCTCCGATCACTATAGCGCGGCCTTCTTTCTGCCTGATTGGTTCGATCATAACCATTGCACTCGGGGCAACTATCAACAGTAGGCAATTTAATGCCTTCTTCCCAACAATAGATGAAGAAGGGGCATCTCCAATGGTCTTTGTGCTGATGCCACGCTTCCCAATGCAACTCCTCTTGCCGATGCCGATAGCGGTTACTTGGAATTCTGTACGGAGCTGGTCTAGGAGGCCTTCTTGAACTACTGCTTTCTTCAACTATCTCTTTCCCCTTCAAGTCATCGGTAGTTGCTTGATTTCTAGGATCCACCGATGCTTTCCTCTTAGCGCTTACCGATGTCAACACTTTGGTCTTGTTTACGGCCTCCACTATGTTTGCTGGGAAAGGATGCTGATCAATCTTCATCGGCCTCTGAGCTTTAGAGTTGTCAAACTTGATCCTCCCAGATTCAATTGCCGATTGCAACTGCTGTCTGAAAACCTTGCAGTCGTTGGTACTGTGCAAAGTTGCATTATGCCATTTGCAGTACCTAATTTTCTTCAGTTCACCTACCGATGGAATCACATGATTGGGTGATAGCTTGATTTGGCCCTCTTGAAGTAGTAGATCAAATATTCTATCGGCCTTTGTGACGTCAAACGTGAATTTTTCTGGCTCTTTCTGACCAAAAGGACACGATAAAGGTTTTTTACCTTTTACCCACTCAGCTAGGCCGATAGTTGGTTCTTCATCTGAATCTGACTCCACTGCCTCTACGAAGGACACCTTCTTGTTCTAGCTCTTTCTATGTTCTGGAGCTTGAGCACTTTGATCAGAGACCCTCTGCACAATATGACTTAAACTTTCAAACTCCTGAGCATCGTATTTGTCCCTGAGATGCGGCAACAAGCCCCGAAAAGCCAAACCAGCTAACTGGCGGTCATCAAGCACTAGGCTGTAGCACTTGTTCTTCATGTCTTGTACCCTTTGCACAATACTCTCTACCGATTCGTCGCTTCGCTGTCTTAATTTCATTAAATCGGTAAGCTTCTTTTCGTGGACACCAGCAAAGAAGTATTTATGAAATTGTCTTTCTAGATTGGTCCAAGTAAGAATAGAATTTGGTGGTAATGAGATGAACCACGCAAATGCCGATCCAGACAAAGGGGACGAGAATAATCGGATCCTTAGCTCATCCCTGTTTGCTGCTTCCCCGCACTGGATGATGAATCGGTTGATGTGTTCCATCGTTGATGTATCATCTTGCCCAGAAAACTTAGTGAAATCTGGCACCTTGTACCGATTAGAGAAAGGAATTGAATCATAAGATGAAGGGTAAGGAGTCCGATAAGAGTAAGTATCGATCTTGGGCTGAATCCCAAATTGTTCTTTCATCACTTCTGCAATCTTATCGGTCAAGAGTACATCCTGATCTTGCCGATGCACTGGCTGGATCTCTACTGGAGGCTTTGGCTGATATGCTTCTACATACCCCTGTGGCACTTGGCTTGGATAAATTGGCATATTCATGGCACCAATCTGTGGCGTAAAGTTCATCGGCTGTTTTGCCGATGCTTGTTCCTGGAAAGTCGTCTGTGGACTATACCGTTGAGTCCCTATTGCTTGAATAGCAGGTTGCTGAATTGGCACTCACCCTGACCAATTGAGATTGTAACTCATCGGCACCTGGCTTGTCGATGGCTGATAGCTTGCAGACAATTGATGCTCTTGTATAGATGGATGATAGCCAGCATAATTGCCCTGAATTGCAGGTAGTCCAGACTGAGATATGAATGGTACTACGGGCTGCTCTGCAGTGGAAGCTCTCTATTGAACTGGTGGGGGATTAGTCAATGGATTCGCATAAAACATCTGTTGCGGAGGTGCGTAGAATCCCATTGACGATGGCTGTATAGCAGGAGATACAGTAGAATAATGCGGCACTTGAGCCACCGGCCGAATTGGAGTAGCCGATGTCATCGGACCCTTCCCTGCTATATCATGCACTTGAGGCAATCCAGAGTTGGCAGTAGATGGACCTGGAGGCATACCGTATCCCCACCAATTAGCAGCAGTTTGACTATGTTGACCTGAAGGACCTGACATTGCCGATGCCAATAGATCTGTGCTCAACTGAGTACTAGGCCTCTCCTGAGACGTTAGATCTGATCCTATCGGCGTAGCTTCAATGATGGATGGTCCTAATATAGCTGGAGTAGGCGCTTCTATACTCTCAACGGCTGGAATTGCCGATGGAGTGCTGGTAGATGCCGATCCCGGCTGATGATATGCCGGCCTGACATGCCCTGGTGCTTGTCCTTCTCTTAATGTTTGCACAATAGCATTGTAAATAGTATTGGACAGCACGGTGGAGTGGTTGATCAAAGCTTGATTTAATGCAGAATTAACCATCTCCTGTATTTACCAGGGTTGGAGTCAAAGGTTACCTGCCGAGGCAACGGCAGATCTTGCTTCTGGATGACTTCTCCTCCCCTATTCATACTGAAAGACTTCAAGCAGAGCTACCTGCAATCCTCCATAGCTTTTTCCATGGCCTGCCTCTGATCCTCCTTGAGATCTGATTCTGATATCTCGATGATGTTTTCTGGAGTGATATCGGTAGTATTCTTCATGATAAATCTGTTGACTTTGTCCCACCGGGCGTGCCAAAAGATGTGTTGATGCAAAAAGGCATTGGATCTGCAAACACACCGGGCTAATACCCTAGTTCGATATCAAGGCGTGCCAGTCGATTTGACCTGTTAATCGACAAGGATGATAAATTTGAAGAAAACCCGAACAAGACGACAGTGATACGCCCGGACGTCAAAGCTCAGATGATATTCGATAACTGTTGAACAGATCAGACGAGATGACAGCGATACGCCCGGACGTCAAAGCCTGAGTCATGCTCGGTAAACGCGGAACCTGCAAGGTCGCCGGAGATCAAGTTGATGCAGCCCGCCGATTCTTGAAAGAACTCGTTGAAAAGGAAAAGGTACTGGTGACGAAGTCATCAAAAAGTAAATTGCTTGAAAAGTAGATAAAAGTAATAGATTTGTTGTATTTTATTGGTTGATTCCTTACATTGCTTCTCGGTACATATTTATACCCTGGTACTATGAGTCCTAAACAGACACGACAAAGTATTACCTAAACAAGTCCTATCTCTAAGGAATAAAAAAAAATAATGACTCGTACCAAGGTCGGACTCAGAAGCAAACTATTAAAATATTGACATAAACACTGCCAGTTTCCTTATCCATTGCTTACGATGAAACCCCCATCGGCACGCTCCTCATCTCTGTAGATTCCATCGGCAAAACCCATCGATAATGATTCAGCTCTGCTCTCCACGTTCTTCAGCTCTGCTTTCCATCGGCATCCATGCCTCTCTCTTCATCGGCAACAGCCCTCTGGCTTCATCGGCAATGTACGAGATCAACATGTCCTTTATCGGTAATCATCCATCGGCAACTCAGAAGCAATACTGGAGAATAACCACTCCCTTGCTGATCGGCACAGTTTTCGGCTTATATTGGCACGTGTCAAAAAGCGGTGTCAACACTTATTAAAACTAAGCTGATTCTTTATAGCATTGGAAAAACTATCCATTCTATTATTAATTGTTTCTAGAGTTTTATCCTTGGATGCTAGCTTGTTAGACAGGTTATCCATTAACTTGCCCTGGTTAAGCACCACCTCTCTTAAAGGTGGCTGATTGAAATTATTATAAGAAAAAGAACTATTGCCTTGGTAGTTACCTGAGTAGTTACCTGAGTAATTAGGCCTCTGCTGCTGATTCCAGCCTTGATTTTGCTAAGGATGGTAGTAGTGGATGTTGTTGTTGAGATAGTTCACGTCCTCCTTCATCTCTGGGAAATTGGCACCTGTATGCCCAGTCCCTCCACACTCTTCATAAGTCATGCGGGAATCAAGAATGTGCATGATTTCTTTCTTCTTAGTGGCTCTCTCATCGAGCCTCTTCATCAGCAAGTCCATCTTGGTAGACAACATGTCTACCACCTTGAGCTGGTGCATTCCTCCACCTCTCTTGCGAGTTTGAGTTCTCTCTTCACTCCAACCTAGGTTGGATGCCATCTTCTCCACAAGAGCCATGGCTCGAGGTATCGTGAGTGATAAGAATGCACCTCCAGCAGCAGCATCCATGGTTTCATGAGTGTTGTTGCTAAGCCCATGATAGAAGGTCTGCATGAGCAACCAATTCTCCATCCCATGATGAGGACATTTGAGGATGTAGTCTTGAAAGCGCTCGCACGCTTCTGGCATAGTCTGATCATGTTGTTGCTGGAAACTCGATATCTTCCCACGAAGAGCATTGGTCTTACCCATGGGAAAGAACTTCGCCAAGAAATTGGTGGAACAAAGTGCCCACATAGTATTCTTCTCCTTGTTGGCATAGAACCACTACTTCGCTCTTCCCAAGAGTGAGAATGGAAAGAGGCGAAGTAGTATAGCATCTCTGGGGACGTCTTTGATAGTGAAAGTGCTACAAATCTCTAGGAAGTGTTAGAGATAAGCACTAGCATCTTCATGGGCCTTCCCACAGAACTGGCTTGCTTGCACCATGTTGATCAATGTAAGCTTGAGCTCAAAAGACTTATCGATGTCTGCAGCTGGTCTAGTACGGATGTTGTCAATAGTGGCAGCTCAGAGCTCACGGAGTGACTTGTCAGCCATGGCTTCAAACGCTGGTGTCAAACTTCAAACAACAGGTGGATCTTCCAACTGAGAAAAAATGGTAGGCTGAGATGATGATGATGAAGAAACATATCCTTGGTCTTCCTGATTAAAGCTTCTGGATTATCCATGTAGTTTTCTAGAAGATCAAACTTGTTCATACATTACCCTGCATACGATATATAACATAGACAAAAGACAAGGGTAAGGCTGTATGAGTAGAGAAGGGTGGATGGTTCTCAATCACATTAGTGGATGTAGTGATGCTCATTATCCATTTAGCAAGCTATCAACCTTCCCCGGCAATGGCACCAAAAATACTTGTTGATGAAGGACCAAAAATGACGACCAGAAGGGGTGAATGGGAGCCAAAACTTTTCTTCAAAATCCTGATTAGATAGAAACAGTGTATGCACAAGGATAGTAGAAACAGAGAACACAAAGCAGTTGGTCAAGAAAACTGCTTCGGACCACGTCAAACAAAGTGATCGAGAACAAAGCTGAACCAGGTCGAAAAGCTAGTCTGGAACACGTCGACCACAGTGGTCGGTCAGCAGAGCACAAGCTGGTCGGTAAAACTGGTCGGGACCAAGACAGAAACTGGTTGGGAAAAGCTGGTTGGGACCAAGCCACTTACGGTGGTCGATACGAGGTCGGAAGCTAACCGGAACCTGGTCGGGTGCACACGACCTAGAATGAGAGGCGCTTTAGCACTGTAGTGCTACTGCTGTTCTCCCACTGTTGGCTTCACCAAAGCAGTTGGCCAACCACCGATGCAAGAACTAGAGAACTTGGGTTAAGGGCAAGTGCTGCTCAATGGAGCTCACTTGGTGCCTAAGCACATGATGCTGGTAGCACTGCTATAGAGTCCCACACAGTCAAGAAGATAATGAACGAAGGGAACTCAGAAGGGAAACCATGCTCTGGACAGCATGCATGCAAGAAGAGAAATTGATGAAACCTAATCTGACCAGCACAAATTGACACTAGATTTTACTCAAGTAAACACAAGAGAGAAGGAAGGCTATCCCCAAGAAATCGAGCCCCAATTTGAACCGAGTAGCCGGGAATTACAGATCTAGGCCGAAGAACACAGTTTTCTCCCAAAACACAAACTGGTCGGTTTCTTGATGCACGAGTGGAATTAGTTCAATTCCCTTGAGGATCTAGTTCATCACTTGACAAAGCATCAATCAACACAAAAAGATTGAGCCAAAATGCTCCAAAACTAACAAATCGAAATTCGTCCAGCAAATCATAGAAAGTCAAAGGCGCTCAACAAAACCAACCAAGTTTACAGATCAAGAGGGCACGAGGAGGATTCGGGCCTCCATTCCCACACAAAATACCTCACAAATTCATGGGTAAAATTCTTGTTCTTGGACCTCTACAAGAACATGAACAAAAAAGGGAAAAACGAATAGACAGAGCAGTGGTGGCAGCTATTCGACTGAGAGGTGGGAAAAGTGATAACAGAAAGAGGTAGGTTAAGTGCGGGGCTGTCCACTTCTATTTATATGCCTACTACACAATACCACTACTGCCCCTAGATATTATTAGAGCGAACCACCTAGCCAAGGGCACTATGGTCCAACTCGAGATTTCCTGATCCAACAACCATCGCGCCTTCTCACTGGTAGCCTTGCCTCGACGCAATCTCCCCGATGCCGCCACATGCCGTCGGTCCACATCGAGACCAACCACCAAACCTCCTCGCAAGTAGCATAGCCCATATGCATCCCTCGCCATGTACACTTGGGTTCGTCAATGTCCCAAGTGCCAGCCACTGCGGCCGACCACCCGGCCGTATAGTCCCTCGGTCCAAGCCACACGTCCGCCCTTCACCGCACCCGATCCGTCAGCACGGCACGCCCTACATGACCTTCACCCGACTGTTGCCACTGCCTTCAGAATCCACACCTGCACATCTGTGGCAGAACCTCCTAAATTATATGGCCCACACGCACCTATCATTGTCTGAAAGACATCTGATAGCCATGCATGTGTTCAAGATAACTTAGAAAGCCCTGTCGGGTGCCCTCAAAAGACCCCGATTAAACCACATTTGTCAACTCATACCAGGATCAACAAAGGAGTAGCTGCAACATTACAACATTTATGATAAAACATATATCAGAGTGTGGAAGAGTAATAACATTAAGTTTACAAAATATATGAAAAAGTTAACTTTTACAAACTTAACTTCAATTGCAGAAGCAGGGAAGAACTATAGAAGATAACTTAGGTAGAGCGCCTAAGTCGGGAAGGGACAACCAGATCACATCAAGCCCACCGACATGAACTTGATTTGAACACCAATTAGCACCTGCAACAGGGGTTCTACAAACCCTGAGTACAAAAGTACTTAACAAGACTGACCCGACAAAAAAGAGGGGTGAAGACTCAGGAAATGTAGGCTAGAGGGACAAGGTAAGGCTTGCAAAAGATAAGAGTTTTTGTAGAAAAGCTTAACAGAAAGTATGGTTGTCTTGCTCTAGCCCAAGATTACCAACCAAAATCATTTTTATAACTTATCATCATTCAAGTTATTACTACGACGATGAACAACGATCGAGTCTTCTTCTCCAAGAAGCAATGGCGATTTGAATCCATTTTCATACCCAGCTGGAAACTAGATCGCTGGGATACCAGAGACTCTAACTCCGATGCATACCAGATCACAGATATACCAGGATAATAACCGCAGCCATATATCACCACATGATACACATGAGCACTTAGACCCAGTGTACCGATATACGTGGGAACTTAAACCCACAGCATACCACACTATGACATATGTAGGGACTTTGGCCCACTATATATCACTCCATGACATACGTGGGGACTCTGGCCCACTGTATATCACTTCATGCATGTGGATTTTCTAGTTTCTCGATATCACCAGTTCACCATCGACACGGGACCTAGGGCATGAATAGACGAAAACACTACAGAGGGACTCCATTCCCAATGCAAGTTACCTGTCCGGACTCGATTTATTAACTATCATAATAATTCCAACAGATAAAGCCAAACTCATCTTTTTCATTCTTTTACCTTTTTAAAGCCTAACTAATTAAGCAGGGCTAAGCATTACTATGCATTCTCCAAATAAGAGGTAAAAAGGAATAAGGTAATAAGAATGCAATTGGTAGGTTTTCACTCAACTCCTAATATTTAATGCAACATTTCATAACTGAAGTGAAAAAACTTTTATAAAATCAAGGAAGGGTTTGAATGCATTCAGGGCTTGCCTTTGTTGCAGCGGTGGTTAGTCCTCGTCGGGATCACAGGTGTTACTCTTGACACTAGCTCCAGGGATGGATGACACCAACATCATGGATCCACATTTCCATCTTGAACGGTACTTTCCAAAATGTACCACGATCCAACTCACTCTCGAAACTACACATAGTAGAATGATGCATGCTTTAGCATGATGGAATGTATGACATGATGCACGGCAATGCATTAGTGGAAGCATAACAAGATTAATTAACTAACTAGTTATAAACTATTTTAAAAGAATTACACAAGATAAATATAAAACTCCACACATTTTTTAAAACACGATTGGAAGACTTTCTTGAGTCGTTTCAACATAGCCGGTCCCAAGCCTAGATAAAGGAGGAGGGTGTGTTAGGTTCGGCTAGCTAACATTTCAAAACCAGCCACTCTCATGGATATGAAACCCACAAGAGATTCATTGGGGCATAACCCTCTTAGCGATGCGCTACATCGGAACCCGGGTGTAGTGTCAAATGGGCAAGGGCCAGGTCGTCATCCCTTTAGTGGCGCGTCGTATCGTGATCCAGGTACGATGATAAATGAGCAAGGGTCGGGTCGTCGCAACCTTTGTGATGTGCTACATCTGCGCTCAGGTGTAGTGAAAAATGAGCAAGGGTCTTCACACTTCCCTCGATGGATGCGAAGGGTAAGGAAGCTAGCCGAGCCAACTAGGATTCGTCTAGGTAGCTGGAATGTAGGGTCCCTAATGGGTAAGTTAAGAGAGCTAGTCGATACAGCAATTAGGAGGTGTGTAAATATTCTATGTGTTCAGGAGACTAAACGGAAGGGCCAGAAGGCGAAGGAGGTGGAGGATACTGGCTACAAACTTTGGTACACAGGGACAACATCGGGTAGGAATGGTTTAGGCATCTTGATCGATAGGAGCCTTAAGGATGGAGTAGTTGAGGTGCAGAGGCAAGGCGACCGGATTATCCTAGTCTGGTTGGTAGTTGGAGATTTGGCTCTAAATATGATCAGTGCCTATGCCCCATAGGTAGGTCTTTGTGAGGGCACCAAGAGGCTGTTTTGGAAAGATCTCTATAGCATGGTTAGTATTGTGCCTATCAACGAAAAACTCTTCATAGGAGGAGACCTCAACGGCCATGTGGGGTGCGACTAATGTAGGTATTGAGCGGGTACATGGGGGTTTTGGGTATGGTAGTAGAAATCAAGAGGGAGAGGATGTTTTGAACTTCGCGTTGGCCTACGATTTGTTGATAGCGAACACCGTCTTTAAGAAGAGAGAATCCCATCGAGTGACTTTTCATAGCGGACAACACCTGAGCCAGATTGACTTTATCCTTGCAAGGAGGGGGGATAGACGTGCTTGCTTAGATTGTAAGGTGTTACCTGGGGAGTGTGTTGTCCCTCAACACAAGCTTGTGGTGGCGGATTTTTTCTTTTGGGTACGTGTCCACCGGGACAATCAGGCCAAGTTTGCGAGAACAAAATGGTGGAAGCTTAGGGGGGAAGTAGCGCAAACATTTAAGGAGAGGATGCTAGATGAGGGGCCGTGGGAAGAAGGAGAAGATGCAGATGACATGTGGCTAAAGATGGCAACATGTGTTCAGAAGGTGGCTTCGAATGTGTTTGGAGGGGAGGCAAATGCGAAGCGAAAGACACTCGGTGGTGGAATGATGAGGTGCAAAGGGCTATTAGGGAGAAGGAGTGGTTCAAGCTCCTCCATCATGACAAGAGTGCAGCGGACATTGAGGGATATAAAATAGCGAAGAGGGCTGCAAAATGAGCGGTGAGTGTAGCAAAAGGTCAGGCGTATGATAACCTTTATCAGCGACTAGGCACGAAGGAAGGGGAGAAGGACATTTATAGGATGGCTAGGATCCGTGAGAGGAAGACGAGGGACATCAACCAAATCAAATGCATCAAGGATGGGATGGATCAACTTTTGCTGAGGGAGGAGGAGATCAAGGACAGGTAGAGAGAGTACTTTGACAAGTTGTTTAATGGGGAGAATGAGGGTCCTACCTTGAAGTTGGATGACTCATTTGATGATACCAATAGATGTTTCATGAGGAAATTTTAGGAGGCAGAGATTGGGGAGGCTTTGAAGAGGATGAAGGGAGGTAAAGTGATGGGCCCTAACAGTATCCCCATTGAGGTGTGGAGATGCCTAGGTGCCAGAGCAATAGTATGGTTAACTAAGCTTTTTAACCTTATTTTCCGGACAAACAAGATGCCTAAAGAATGGAGGAGAAGTATATTAGTACCGATCTTCAAGAATAAGGGAGATGTTCAAAGTTGTAATAATTACCATGGGATTAAGTTGATGAGCCATACGATGAAGCTCTGGGAGAAGGTTATCGAGCAACGCCTAAGAAGAGTGACAAGTGTGACCCAAAACCAATTTGGGTTTATGCCTGGTAGGTCAACCATGGAGGCAATTTTCTTATTAGACAGTTGATGGAGAGGTATAAGGAGCAGAAGAAGGACTTGCATATGGTCTTTATTGACCTCAAGAAGGCATATGACAAAGTATCAAGAAATATCATGTGGTGGGCCTTGGAAAAGCACAAAGTCCCAACTAAGTACATCACCCTCATCAAGGATATGTACAGGGATGTGATGACGTGTGTCCGAACATGTGATGGCGACACCAGTGACTTTCCAATTAAAATAGGACTACATCAAGGGTTGGCATTGAGCCCTTATTTATTTGCTTTGGTGATGGATGAGGTCACAAGGGACATACAAGGTGATATCCCTTGGTGTATGCTCTTTGCTGATGATGTGGTGCTAGTGGATGAGACTAGGGCAGGGGTTATAGGAAGTTAGAACTATGGAGGCACACGTTAGAGTTGAAAGGGTTTAGACTTAGTAGGACCAAGATCGAGCACATGAGGTGTAATTTTAGTGCGACTAGGAATGAGGAGGGAGACGTTATCCTCGATGGGCAAGTGGTGGCCAAGAAGGATACTTTTTGGTATTTAGGATCGATGCTACAAAAGGATGGCGACATTGATGAAGATGTTAGGCATAGAATTTCAGCCGGTTGGTTGAAATGGTGTCAAGCTTCAGGCATCCTCTGTGACAGAAGGGTGCCTCATAAGTTAAAAGGTAAGTTTTATAGGACAGTGATTCATCCGATGATGTTATACGGTGCTGAATGTTGGCCTACAAAAAGGCGACATATCCAGCAATTGAGTGTAGCAGAGATGCGTATGTTACGATGGTGTTGTGGGCACACAAGGAGGGATAGAGTCCAGAACGATGATATTCGGGATAGGGTTGGGGTGGCACCAATTGAGGAAAAATTGATTCAACACCGGTTAAGATGGTTTGGCCATGTCCAAGGAGGCCTCATGAGGCACCAGTGTGTAGTGGGGTTCTAAAGCGGGTCGATAATGTAAAGAGAGGTAGAGGTCAACCTAAACTGACTTGGAATGAGTCAGTTAAGAGAGACCTTAAGGAGTGGAATATCCCTAAGGATTTAGCTATGGATAGGAGCACTTGGAGACTAGCAATTAACGTGCCTGAACCATAATCTTTTTTCTTGTACCATTTATGTGTTCTTTATTTTCATGCCTCTTTTGGGTTTCATCTCTAGCCTACCCCAACTTGCTTGGGACAATAGACTATGTTATTATTGTTGTTGTATAGCTATATTAGCTGTTAACATGACATAACAGCATCATACAAAGGTAAAGGAACTATATTTTCTATTTATACATTTTTATTATAATTATAAATTATTTAATAAGCAACAAACATTAAAAGATAAAGCATACAGCATCCAATGACCACAATATTTTTATTACAACACATACATGGCATTAGAAATATGTCATAAAAATTTCATGTCAAAAGGAGTCACATAGCATGAGATATGAATTTCCTTCCTTTCTATCATAAATAAAGGCATAAAACATAACTAATTATTTTTCTACAAAATATGGTATGTTTAATATTTTTAATAAAAACTAGGCATCACGAGGAACACAATAAAATTTGGTTCATCAAAAACAGAGTTACCAAGCTCCAGATATGATTTTTCAAAGATTTAGAAAAATATTTAACAATAGGTCCTCAGGGCACTATTCATATGAGTCATAAACTTCGCAGGAAGGACCTTGCCTTTAGTCAAATTCACGTGCAAAGCCCCTAGCGTGAATTGTAAACAGAGGAGGCACTGCTACTCATTGATGACGGCCATAGAGGCCTCGTCGGCGGCTACTAAGTGAAGGCAGAACACGAAAGTACCCGCGCGCATCCAAGGGTGGTCATGGATTGGCCCGAGGCCTGGCCATGCACAACCATGGCATGAGGTGACGCGGTACAGCAGTGCGCTGCTCCGGCTATGGAGAGAGGCGGGGAAGGGGTGTGCTGGGTTCCTGTGAGTATGGAGACAGTGCTGGAGTGCTCAGCTCGGCTGGTGGTGTAGCAGAAAGAGCACTTCGTGGAGGAGGACACGGTGGCCATGGCGGCTAGCAGAGAAAGAAGAAGAAGGATGATGTCGGCCGGCTCGGGGCGTTAAAACAGCAAGGTTCAAGCGTCGAAGTATGCCAGCGCCTTCTCGAGCCTGTCCACGCGGCGGTGATGTGCCCGAGCGCGAGAAGCGCCGGGAAGGTGGCCAAACGGCACACGGCGGTGAGCAGACTGAGAAATTGCTTCTTGGGTTACTGTAGCAGTGGCCTCCTTTTTATTCTTCTTCAAATTATTCTCAAAAGTATATAACAACATGAAAATCTCCCAAAATAAAGTTTGCTTAACTTTTCATTTAATAAACATTTTCAAATTCTGCGTATTTTTTTGAAATATGAATTCAAATTTAAAAGGGAAACAAAACCCTAGAAACAAATATTTTAAATTACTTTTGATTTTTAATAAAACTTAAAAATATTCTGATCTATGAAATGTTAAGCTTATCAAACGAAACACTTTTCGTAGAGAAAGTTTTCCCAAATTTTGAATAATGTTTGACATATGAATTTAAATTAAAAATGGGACAAGTGTTGGAAAACTGTATTTTCAAATTTATTCAAAATTATTTTTGGAAACTTGAAAAACTTTGAATACCAAAATTGTAGCTCTTGTCAAGATCTACAAACCATATTTTGAGAGTATTTAAAAATTCTTTATAGATTTTGAAATATAGAAAGTGGGGTAAAACAGGGTTTTGAAAATGGTTTTTTTTGAATTAGCAATCAACTTATCATTTCATGTATAAAACAAAGCATCACATAAAAGATATTATTAAAACATAAATGCATTTATGCCATGATGCTCGATAATTACACTTGATAATGCATTTGATTAATATTTTAATTGCTTATTAACATCTGGGATGTTACAATCTTACCCCCTTAAAGAAATCTCGTCCCGAGATTTCGGAGCAACAAAATCCCGTGGGGAAAGTAGTGGAAAAGGAAATGTGTCAAGTAGATCAACTTGACAGAAGTTCATAAAACAACAAGGAGCGATTCAAGAGTTACAACCAAGATATGCAAGAAGATGCAATTTACAAGGTATTTAGGTTTTTAAGGGAGTTTAAATAAGGATTCACAGGACATGTTCAAAGAGTAGAGTTCATTAGTCGCGAAGCTATAGTAGCTCATGCCCACAAACCTCTATACCTGTGCGCACCCAATAGAAACTTGTGTGCCCGGGTCACACAAGAGACTTTAGGTTCTGTCGCGGCACTAGGGTCACGGAACACAACACCACTATAGGGCACAACAGGAGTAACCCACATTTCAAAACATTGAGCAGGTAACTGATATCAGAAATTGGTCACCATCACAAGGTATTTAGGAACTTAAAAGACATCTTTGAATCCCTAGGAAGTGTTCAAGGAGTAAGAACATAAAGTATGAGCAATAATGGTTCAGGAGCACCGACTACGATACCAGTGTGTGTCCTGGTAAAAATTCATGTGATCGCAAATCATAGGAGATCCCAGATTGACACGGCACCATAGTCACGAGTCGAGACACCACTACAGAACACAATCAAAGTAACTCTCGGAAAATATTTGTCGGATATCAAGGTCAAGAGAGTAACATGAACAAAGAATGAAAACACCCTTATGGTCATGAGCCACAGGAGACTCCAGGCTTCGACGATGTTTCCAAGTCAAGGATTATGACACCTTAGAGGACACAATTAAAGTGATATTCGAGCAAGATATTCATCGCCACATGACATCAAGGAGGTAGCATGTGTCGGAGTTGAAAAGAATCAAGGCATGACACATACTTAACAAAAGAATTAATGATTCATACGAGGTTTTAGGTTTTAAGATAATGGCATATGTCAAGGTATATTCCATAAATCTCTCAAGGATCAGAAACTTATGGAATAAAAGATTATCAATTGGTAAACTAAACCTAATGTAGGACAAGATTCATCAATAGAACAGCTATAAAGAACATTAGTTGTTCCCAGTATAAAAGGAGGAAATTGTAAGTATCAATATACTATCATTTATGCATGATATGCGATATGGTCGTCCTATACGTCCTTTCAACATTAGAAGCACTTCGTCTTCAATAAGTTAGTGTATTATACTATACACTATTGTCACTTTCGGAGACGAACCCTTCAGACGTACTTCAGTAGAGCTTTGTTGATGAAGTCGATTCTCCTCTTGACCTTCCATAGAAGAGTTGAAGAACTCCTTGGAATCTTTTTCTTGAGTCATCAGAAACTCTTCTTGAAGTCTTTCAGCAAGCAAGAAGATAGAAGAAAAATTATTTTTAGTTTGTTACTTTCAAAAACTTTTATATTGTAAACTCATTTTGAAGTTTTCACATGTAATGTTGTAGCTGATCCATTGTATGAGCTCTGATACCACCTGTGGCAGAACCTCCTAAATTATATGGCCCACACGCACCTATCATTATCTCAAAGAATTCTGATAGTCATGCATGTGTTCCAGATAACTTAGAAAGCCCTATCGGGTACCCTCAAAGGACCCCAATTAAATCACATTTGTCAACTCATACCAGGATCAACAAAGGAGTATCTGCAATATTACAACTTTTATCATAAAACATATATCAGAGTGCGGAAGAGTAATAACATTAAGTTTACAAAACATATGAAAAAGTTAACTTTTACAAACTTAACTTCAATTATGAAAGCAGGGAAGAACTACAGAAGACAACTTAGGTAGAGCGCCTAAGTTGGGAGGGCACAACCAGATCACGTCAAGCCCACCGACCTAAACTTGATTTGAACACCAATTAGCACTTGCAATAGGGGTTCAACAAACCATGAGTACAAAAGTACTCAACAAGACTGACCCAATGAAAAAGAGGGGTGAAGACTCAGGAAATGCAGGCTAGAGGGACAAGGTAAGGCTTGCAAAAGATAAGAGTTTTTGCAGAAAAGCTTGAAAGAAAGTAAGGTTGTCTTGCTCTAGCTTAAGATTACCAACCAAAATCATTTTTATAACTTATCATCATTCAAGTTATTACTACGATAATGAACATTGATCGAGTCTTCTTCTTCGAGAAGCAATGGCGATTTGAATCCATTTTCGTACCCAGCTGGGACCTAGATCACTGGGATACCGGAGACTCTAACTCCGATGCATACCAGATCATAGATATACCGGGATAACAACCACAGCCATATATCACCACATGATACACGTGAGCACTTAGACCCAGTGTACCGATATACGTGAGAACTTAAATCCACAGCATACCACACTATGACATATGTGGGGACTCTGGCCCACTATATATCACTCTATGACATACGTGGGGACTCTGGCCCACTGTATATCACTTCATGCATATAAATTTTCTAGTTTCTCGATATCACCAGTTCACCATCGACACGGGACCTAGGGCATCAACAGACGAAATCACTACAGAGGGGCTCCATTCCCAATGCAAGTTACCCGTCCGGACTCGATTTATTAACTATCATAATAATTCCAACAGATAAAGGCAAACTCATCTTTTTTATTCTTTTACCCTTTTAAAGCCTAACTAATTAAGCAGGGCTAAGCATTACTATGCATTCTCCAAATAATAGGTAACAAGGAATAAGGTAATAAGAAGGATAATGCAATTGGTAGTTTTCACTCAACTCCTAATATTTAATGCATCATTTCATAACTGAAGTGAAAAAACATGTCATAAAAAGTTCAAGTCAAAAGGAGTCACATAGCATGAGATATGAATTTCCTTCCTTTCTATCATAAAATAAAGGCATAAAACATAACTAATTATTTTTCTACAAAATATGGTATGTTTCATATTTTTAATAAAAACTAGGCACTACAAGGAACACAACAAAATTTGGTTCACTAAAAACAGAGTTACCAAGCTCCAGATATGATTTTTCAAATATTTAGAAAAATATTTACAATAGGTCCTTAGGGCACTATTCATATGAGTCATAAACTTCGCAGGAAGGACCTTGCCTTTAGTCGAATTCACGTACGAAGCCCCTAACGCGAATTGTAAACAGAGGAGGCACTGCTGCTCATCGATGACGGCCATAGAGGCCTCGCCGGTGGCTACTAAGTGAAGGCAGAACATGAAAGTACCCGCGTGCATCCAAGGGTGGTCATGGTTCGGCCTGAGGCAGTCTGCGGCGGCCTAGCCATGCACAACCATAGCATGAGGTGACGCGGTACAGCATTGCGCTGCTTCGGCTACGGAGAGAGGCGGGGAAGGGGTGTGCTGGGTTCCTGTGAGTATGAAGATAGTGTTGGAGTGCTCAGCTCGGCTGGTGGTGTAGCAGAAAGAGCACTTCGTGGAGGAGGATGCGGTGGCCATGGCGGCTAGCAGAGAAAGAAGAAGGAGGACGACGTCGGCCAGCTCGCGGCGTTAAAATAGCGAGGTTGAAGCGTCGAAGTATGCCAGCGCCTTGTCGAGCCTGTCCACGCGGCGGTTATGTGCCCGAGCACGAGAAACGCCTGGAAGCTGGCCAAACGGCACATGGCGGTGAGCAGACTGAGAAATTGCTTCTCGGGTTACAGTAGCAGTGGCCTCCTTTTTCTTCTTCTTCAAATTATTCTCAAAAGTATAAAACAACATGAAAATCTCCCAAAATAAAGTTTGCTTAACTTTTCAAGAGCTAAACTTTTCATTTAGTAAACATTTTCAAATTCTACATATTTTTTTGAATATGAATTCAAACTTAAAAGGGAAACAAAACCCTAGAAATAAATATTTGAAATTACTTTTGATTTTTCAATAAAACTTTAAAATATTCCAATCTATGAAATGTTAAGCTTATCAAACCAAACACTTTTCATAGAGAAAGTTTTCCCAAATTTTATATAATTTCTGAGATATGAAGTTAAATTAAAAAGGGGACAAGTGTTGGAAAACTGTATTTTCAAATTTATTCAAAATTATTTTCAAAAACATGAAAAACCTTGAATACTAAAATTGTAGCTTTTGTCAAGATCTACAAACTATATTTTGAGAGTATCTCAAAATTCTTTATAGATTTTGAAATATAGACAGAGGGGTAAAACAGGGTTTTGAAAATAGTTTTTTTTTGAATTAGCAATCAACTTATCATTTCATGTATAAAACAAAGCATCACATAAAAGATATTATTAAAACATAAATGCATTTATGCGGTGATGCTTGATAATTACACTTGATAATGCATTTGATTAATATTTTAATTACTTATTAACATCTGGGATGTTACAACATCACTAGCCAAGAGACACGTTTTGACACATAGCCCTGTGCCAAGGGATCTGTAAGGCACCAAGACCGACCACCAATCAAAGTGTTGGATATGTTGACAATCGCTCATCACACCGACAAAAGCTTCTACACCATGATATGGAAAATCATGTGTCCGCAATCTCCCCCTTGATGAGTGCATTGTCAACACCAACACAAAGCCAGAGAAAGCCCACTCAAATGACCAAAAGCCAAAGAAAAGCTCAAAACTTGTCACTTGTCATGAGCAAATCAAAGAGCAACAATAATAAGCTCAAAACACCTAGAAGCTAGCTAGACCCTCTAGACAGAGGCAAACGACTTGACACGTCTAGCAACAGCAAATATGCAACTCCTTCCCCTTGACAAGTGCATCAACCTTACAAATGCACATGAATGCACACTCTGGATTTGTGGAAACCTTCTCCCCATTGCTAACAAAAGCATTTATCAAGTTGACACAAAAGAAGCTCCCCCTATTGGAGACATTGTCCCCCTCAAAAAGGAATACTATGAAATGCACAAAAAGTACAATGCAAACATGCAAAGATTCAGCATTATAGCAAGTTGAATAAAATCATGCTCAAGGTTGGTACAGCACATGTATTACAATCGGCACAAGGCAAGGCCAATGCTCAAACTGATCAAATGAAATGGAATATGAATCATAAGCATTTTGACCAGTTTTAAGCATATCTCATAAAAGGTGTTCACCAAAGAAAATAGCACATAGCAAATATACGCAGGAGATCAAGCTAGTGCTAGTACATGTATACAAAAGTGAACTACCCCATATAACGATCATACATCATATCTCAAGGAAGCATTTAACACTTGTAGCTTCAACATTGATCAGAGTTTTATAGTGGAGTACAAGGTTATTTTTAGACATGTGTATGTGAGAGTATCAAACTGTCCGCCAAAAAATTTTGTCATTTTTATCATGATTTTCAACCATGCCGAGTTCATCCTGTGTGCAAGTGGGAAGCCATCTCATCATAAGTGGTCGTGGACTAGCACTACAATGCCCAAGTTCATCTCACTCAAGTGAATGAGAAGCAGTCTCGTGACATTGCCGTGGGACAGTAAAGATCCAACTCCAAAGCATTTTTATCATTACTTAGCTTAGATATCAAGTCTTAGTACAAAGATATCAAAAGATCTGAGCTAAGTAAATGATTCAAGAAATGTGAGACATAGCAACTAAAGCATACATGTAAAAGCAGCATGGACCTCAACACAACCTACACATGCTAGTTGCAATCTCAAGGGTGAACATTTTCTAGACTTCATCATTCATTAAGCAAGTTCACATTTATAAAACAAGCTCAGCTCATAACATGGATCAAGATGATCAAGAAGAGCCTAAGCTGCTACAGCCATCATGTATCCATAATACATATCAACAAAAGCATAACCTTAAACAACAAGCTATACAAGTGAAGCTAAGCACATGATATATGACACATGATTATATGAAATGCAATATGATACAAAAGCAAAGAGACCGAGAAACAAAAACTACTATACAAATCATCCCACAACTAAAATGGTCGAGAGATTTGGTGAAAATGTCAGCTAGCTGGCGCGGTGCGAATATGTCTCAAATCTATGGTTTCCTTCTCTTGGTTGTCTCTCAGAAAGTGGTACCTCACCTCAATGTGCTTGGTTTTAGCATGGAGCATTAGGTTTTTGGCTACACTTATGGCACTAGTGCTGTCACAGTAAAGTGGCACTCAGGGTGAAATCTAAGTCAAAGTCTCTCAAAGTAGCAACTATCTAAAGAAGCTGAGAAGAACAAGCGGCAGCTGCAACATACTTAGCCTCACAGGTGGATTGGGCTATGGAAGACTGCTTGTGAGAGGACCAAGAAATAAGAGACGAACCAAGAAACTAACAAGTACCAGAACTAGACTTTCTCTCAACACGACGGCTGGCATAATCCGCATCGGAATAACCAGAAAGCGAGAGATTGGAAGCGGTAGAGTACCAAAGATCGAACTCAGGAGTGAAATGAAGGTACCTGATGATCCGCTTGATGGCTTGACAGTGAGACGTGCGCGGTGAAGACTGAAAGCGCGCACAAAGATGGACCGCGAATTGGATGTCCGGTCTCGTCACCGTTAGGTAGAATAGTGATGCAATCATGCTCCGGTAGTCCTTCTGGTCCATGGCTTCTCCCTCAGCATTAGCATCCAAGGCAATGGTGGTCGCCATGGGTGTCAAAAGAGGCTTGGCCTTTCCCATGTCGAACTTCTTCAACACGTCCTTGGTGTACTTGCCTTGATGCATAAATGTCCCTTCCTGAGTTTGCTTGATTTGCAACCCAAGAAAGAATATCAACTCGCCCATCATGCTCATCTTGAACTCCCTACTCATCAAACCAGAAAAACTTGCCACAAGGGCATGTGAAGAGCCAGCAAAGATTATATCATCCACGTATATCTAACAATGAGAATGTCTTTGCCTTGCTTGAGGAGAAACAAAGTTTTATCAATAGAGCCCATGGTAAAACCCTTACCAAGTAAAAAGGACTTTAGCCTAGCATACCAGGCTCTGGGGGCTTGTTTGAGACCATACAAGGCTTTGTGGAGTTTGTAAATATGGTCTGGGTGTTTAGGATTTTCAAAACCAGGGGGCTGCCTCACATACACTTCATCCTCTATGTACCTATTCAGAAAAGCACTCTTAACATCCATTTGATACAGCTTGAAGCCCTTCAAAGCTACAAAGGCTAAAATGATTCTAATGGCTTCTAAAAGAGCAACAGGAGCAAAGGTTTCTTCAAAGTATATCCCCTTTTCTAGCAAAATCCCTGAGCAACCAACCTAGCCTTGTTCCTAACTATCATTCCATCCTCACTCTGCTTGTTCTTAAACACCCCACTTGGTACCTATGGGATGACATTGTGGAGGTGGAGGAACTAGGACCCAAACTTGGTGTCTCTCAAAGTTCTCAAGCTCCTCATGCATGGCATTGACCCAATCAGCATTAGATAAAGTGTGTCCAATATCTTTGGGCTCAAAATTGGCAACAAAAGCAGAATGTGTGAAATGAGAGATTTCATATGACCTATGGCGAGTGACACGCTGGTTGAAGTTACCGTTCATGGTCTCTGGAGGATGATGTTGCTGAATGTGTACAGGCACCGTTCTTGATGAAGTAGCCTCCCCTCAACCGTAGCTGGAGCTCCCTCAGGTGCAAGAGAGGGAAACTGGTTGTTCAGCCCCCATGAAGTTGAAGTGGAAGGATTGGGGCCATGAGTCGACGTAGTCATGGTAGGGTCGATAGGGGCTGCCGGTGGAGTCGGCTCGGGAGAACCCCAATCAACATCATCCTGCTCCTCCTCCACAAAGATGCTTTCACCCATCTCCGATCACCTGCACGCTCAAAGATAGGAGAAGAACAAGGTGTGGTTTCGTTGAAGGTAACTTCATAAGTCTCTGTGACTCGGTTAGTATCAAGATTAAGTACTCTATATGCACGTGAGTGAGTAGCATAACCAAGAAAAATTCCATCAAAAGAATGAGTCTCGAACTTGTCCAAGTTACCTTGCTTTAGAATGAAGCATCTACACCCGAAAACTCTGAAATAGCTCACCTTGGGAGGACGCCTAAACCGCAACTCATAAGAAGTCTTCTTTATAAAAGCTCAAAGACAAATGCGGTTTGAAATGTAATAAGCTGTGTTGATCGCTTCGGCCCAATACTGCCTGGGAGTCCTATGCTCATCGAGCATCGTCCTGGCCATCTCTACAAGGGTCTGATTCTTGTGTTCAACAACCCCATTCTGCTGAGGCACATAAGGTGAAGAAAACTGATGCTCAAGACCCAATGATTTGAAAAAGATGTCAAAATGAGAGTTCTTGAATTTGGTGCCATTGTCACTACGTATAGCTCTCATGGCATTCTTGGGAAACTCATTTTATAGCCTAAGAATCAACTCCCGCACATGGGAAAACACCTCATCTTTGGACTCCATGAAAAAGACCCAAGAATAGCGAGAAAAATCATCCATGATCACAAGAACATAGCACTTCCCACCATCTGACTGAACCCAAGCTGGACCTACAGTGTCCATGTGAAGAAGCTCGCCGGGTTGTTTGGTCATCACTTGGTTCACAGTGGAATGAGAAGCGGTAACCATCTTCCCATGAAAACACAGATGATAAACCAAGTCCTTCACAAACTTTAGCTTAGGCAATCCTCGGATTAGATCAAGAGAGCTCAAACTTGCAAGCAAGTCAAAGCTCAAATGACCAAGTCTCCTATGCCACTTCTAAAGCTCAGAAGAAGTGCCTGCCACCAAGTACCAAGAAAAGCTGAAAGAGCGAGAAAAACCGGCATGAAAGACATGCTCAAAAGGCACAATCAAGCAAACAAGATCTCCATGAGAATACAAAATGCAAGAAAGGCCCAACTTAAAGCGCACTTCAAAACCATCTCCAAGGAGTTGTGAAACCAAAAGAAGATTAAAGTGCAAGCTTGAAACCAAAGCAACATCCTTGAGCACAAAGTTCTCATTGAGCCTTACCAACCCACAAAAAAGCACCTTACCTTTACCATTGTCCCCAAATGTGATTTACTCCTTGGAGGTCATGGGGTTGAGGCTAGAGAACCAGTTTGAATTACCGGTCATGTGGGGCGAACACCCAGAATCAACAAGCCATATGTTCTCTAAGCCTCCATGTTGTATGAATAGAAAGATATAAGATGAGCAAATGATCCAACACTAGGGCTAGTAAACTAAGGAGAATACCAGTGCAGGGTCATTTTCCCTAGAAAAAGTTTAGGAAAAAAATCATACATCCCGTGTCCCATGGGAGGGAAGCGATCAACACAAGAAAGAAAACATGGTCCGCTAGAAGTGTAGGACTGAGAGCCACTGCCACAGGAACTAGAGTCATATTGAGGACGAGTTGGTCCGTGCCAGGCATGACCATCACATGGTCTCACAAACTAAGGTCTAGTACCTCGAGGTCTTGCACCTCTCAGTCTAGTGTCACGCCTCTGAGCAGGTGAACCATGCATCCCATGAGAGGAGCGATGCACGTTCTGCTGGTAAAGCTCAAACTCACGCCTCTCATCTCTCTTCCTCCTAAAGCAAAACTCAAACAAGTGACCATCCCTCTCACAATAGTCACAGTGGTACACCTCTCTCTTGGGTGGTGGATGACTCATTCTGTTGTGGGCATGGTTCACTCTTGGAGGTGGCTTGGTTTTAGGAAGGGGCTTATTAGAGATGTTTGGTAGAGTGTCAAGTGGGTTCCTGAGGTGGTTAGGTTTTGGAATCCACACATGTTTCTGAGGTGGAGGATTGAGAGACTCTTCAAGCACTCCATCCTTCATAATGGGCTTGGTCGGCTCAGAAAGCTGTGGTGGGTTAACCTTTATGAGCTTAGGAGGATTGGTGGGTTTCTCACTCGTGCTCAGACCACTATGTTCATCAGCCTTACCAAAGACATTGTCACCGTTCCCACCTGAACCAAAGCTTAAACCAGTTGTGTCAGTACCCCTCTTATACTGACTCAACATCATGCCAAACTGTGGCTCACTGCAAGAAAGCCAACTCAACATGTGCTGAAGGAATGTGTTTTCCTCTTCGGTCTTCTTCTCGTCATTCCTATAGTTAACAAGCTCTAGCTCCAAAGCCTCACAGCAAAGACACTGAGCACTAGTACCATCCACACTAGACTTCTCAAGAAAAGCGATCCTAGCAGTCTTCTCAGAAAGCTCAGAACACAATTTAGCACAAGATTTGCAAGGACCTGACAAAACAGGCTCAGCTCTAGCCCTATCAAACTTCTTAATCAAATTAGAGTACTTGTACTACAAAGAAACAAGACTGGACATGTGGACAACACATTCATCGCACTTAGTCTCATTAGGCAGAACATCTCTCTCCTTCTTGACACACTCAAGTTCATCTAAATCCTTGAGATACTTAGCCTTAAAGCTATTGTGTTCTTTAGCATCATGAACGAGCAAAGCATCTTTCTTAAGCATGGTGTCATTAACAGATTCAAGCTTAGTAGAAGAGATTTGATAGTGTGTTCTACCTCAGGCTTAGAGTCAGAAGCGTAATACCCTACATCTTGCGTCTCTGCTGCTGTATTGATGAGTGCCGAAGTACAATGCGATCAGAAGTTCTCTGTCCTAGGGGGTCCTTGCCCACCTTATATAGTTAGGAGGGGGCAAGGTTACATATCTAGGGTTTCCGTATGGTTGGTTACATTGAGATGTCTCCTTTGAGGACACGACTAGATCTAATCCAACTAAGACTCTTTGTCTTGCATGCCAAGTAGTCTTCAGATCCCGTGCAGCTCACCAACCGGTCGATAGCAGACCACGGACTCCATCTTGTCGTCCGGCCCACCAATCACGATCATGATGGACCAGCCTTCATCTTCTGGTCTAGGCCGTCTTGTACCGAGCAGCCCAAAGTCTAGCCGTAAGGGTATATGGGGTCTATACCCCCCATAGCTAGTCCCCGAGCACCAAGTATCTTGAGGGAGTTGCTGTCTTGACCTGTACCGAGCATTGAAGACACATACCACATAGTGTCGAACAGCGAAGATGTCAAACACGTAGTGCCGAGCAGTGAAGACACCAAGCACATTATGCCAAGAAGTGACGTCACAGACCACATAGTGCTGAGCAGTGGTGCTGCCAACCATGCATTATCGACCAGCACTGACACTGAGTCGGCACCATCGAGGCTTCTCTCGAGTAGTTTGTAAGTCTGCTCCTGACCACAGCTCCCATTAAGGGAGGTGATCTGTCAAAAGATGCATGGTGTTCCAAGAAAAAGAAAAATATTTCCACGCCCTAAGACGTGGGCCCACGTTAACACGTGACACGAAGTATCACTGGGATGCTAACATGAATGATCCATTGAGGCAAGGGTACTAAACCAGGAATAGAAGATAGGCCCAATTCACTGCAAGGTGACATGGGCCCACATAGTTCCCAAGCTCGATAGAAGATAGGATATGTTGTATTGAGCTTTTTAAGAAAAAAGTCAAATGAAACACTAGCTCGACATAGAAAATGCCGAATACCCATTCTATAATTGAGAAAAAAATGTAAGCCCTAAGTCACCGCAAGGTGACGTGGGCCCACATAGTCCCCGAGCTCGATAGAAGATAGGATATGTTGTATTGAGGTTTTTAAGGAAAAAGTCAAAAGTAGCATCAACTAGTCGAGGCCAGTATCAAAGGACTAGGCATGTACCAACTGACTCACAGTCCCTGAGTGTACAAAGGCCAAGTCAGAAGCTCGATCGGGTCGATGTAGCCATGAGGTATGGTAGAAGTAGGTAAGGTGCATTAAATGCTCTGAGTGCTGTACAGGAAGCAGGTGAATCGAGGCTAGAGCAGCAATCGACACGGGGTCATTTGCCCAAGCAAAAATCCATCACTCGACGGGGGGTCTACCGCCTATAGGGAGATCCGGCACTCAAGAGGGTCCGTCCACCCGTGCTGCACCTTGTTACTCAAGGGGGTCGTCCGCCCGAGTAGAGATCCATCACGCGACAAGGGTCCATCCGCCCGTGCTACTCCCTGTTACTCGACGAGGGGTGGGGTCATCCGCCCAAGCAAAGATCTGAAACCCGATGGGGGGTCATCCGCCCGCAGGGAGATCCGTCACTCGAGGGACCCCATCATCAAGAAGGCAGTTGTGAATGATGGTGTATGTGGGCCAGCCCAGCATAGCTCGATATCTAAGGACGAGTCACAAGCTCGATTGGGTCGAGCGTCACCAAGAACCGTTGGTCCATAGACACCACTGGGTGGATAGTCGAATACGTAGTCCCTAGGTAAATCCAAGATGAAGTAGGCTCGATCAGTTTGAGGGACACTGAGAACCGCTAATCAGTAGACATCACTGGGTGGTAAGGTGAAAGCGAGATCAGAGACACGGCGGTGTGACGCGCAACATCAAGCCAAGTGTCGATAACGAGTCCTTGAGCAATGTGAGTTCGGAGATGAGGCTGTGTGGTGCATAGCACCAAACCGAGCATCAATGATGAGTCCCCGAGCAATGTGAGGTCAAAGTCGAGGCTGTGTGGTGTGTAGCACCAAGCCGAGCAACGATGACGAATCCTCGAGTAATGCGAGGTCGGAGACGAGCAATGGGACCAATTGAGCGATATGCTTCGAGCAAACCAACTGGTTGGCAGTGAAGTCCATGTGCCAGGTGGTGTGACTGCCTGAATGGGGATCCTTGATCTAGTCCTCGAGCGTACATGGTGTGCTCGGCAACCAAACCTTGTCCTAAAAAAATAAACATGAAAATCGATAGTACTTGATGTACAAATAATTGATTTGGGTGATAACATTTATGTCATTTTTTAGATGTCTGCCATGTAGAAAAATGACGTCAACAATTAAGTTTTGCCCCCACCCTCGAAGCAAGCTAACTCTATCAGGTGACATCGGGATGCGCTAGTGAACCACATAGGACCGCTGGGACACTAGGCACCAAGTACCGTTAGAGAGCAACTACTGAATCTCCTAGTGCCATGTAGTGTGGAGCTGTAACACATCGTTAGAGGATCAAAATAGTGCCTTGTCAAGCCGTTCTCGATGGGTGAGAAACAAAGTTTAATTGTGACTTATGTAGGGCGCATGTATGACAAGTAGTGTAAAAGATACAAAACTGTGTAGAAATAAAAATCAAAGCAAAAACTAATTTAAATACTTAGCTTGTTATTTGGAGACGTGTTGTCGTAGTAATTGAAGATGCCGAGAACATGTAGTCCATAAGAATCAATAGGTGGGAATATGCTGGGGAGCCCTCGAGTATAGGAAATAAAATATCTGACCCAAGAAATCAGTCCCCAGATTTTTAGGACAAATCTAGAAACTAATTTGGGGATAAATATATGATTGAAAAAAAATTTGAGATTAGATCCTGAGATTCCTGTGCATGTGCCTAATAACGCGGATTGTGCATGTATTTACACGTGCGAGGGAGAAAAACTACTCTGGCCCACACACGGACTCGGGACTGGATAGCCTAATAGACCGTGTCCCACAAGTCAAACAGCCCAACCCTAGAAGTCAAACTGGCACACCCAAATAGTATAAGTAGTGGGCACCGCCGGGGGAATAGTACCAAAGCATAATCATCCTCACTGCCTAGTCGCTCCACCTTCTCGAGCGGTTCGCCTTCCTGCACCCAAAAAACTGCCGCCGTCCAATCCACTGCGCCAAATCCCACCGTCGCAAGGCAAGGGAGTCAATCTGTGCACAAGCACCACATTCGCCCTTGAATCAACCAATCTGCCCACCACCCTTGGAAGGAATGGCGAGGAAAGGGAGCAAGAAGGCGGGGATGGGAGCCAGATCCGGGGCGTCTGGGATGCAATGGCAGCAATCGACGTCCACGTGGGAGTCGGTGCAAGCGCTCATCAACGAAGGACTCCTGCCGCCATCGGAGATGGAGGCATGGCGTGAGCCATGAGGTGAGGACTCTCCTCATCCCTAGGAAGGGGAATTTGTTGTTTTGAGGACATGGTACCCCGAGGATTAGGAGCGCCAATCAATGGATTCCTCTGGGACCTTTGCGTATATTGGGGGATTTTGATTTGCAATCTCGACCCCAACTCAATTTTGTCCATATCCATCTTCATTAGCTTCTGTGAACTATACCTAGGCATCAACCCCATTTCAATCTCTTCCACTATTTCTTCCTATTGTGGAAAAAGGGGGCAGAAACCGGGTGGTCCCAAGTAGCAGGTGGATGAGCAAACACTAGCTCGGGTCCAAACCCCAATCTGTCGCCAAGGGGTGGAATACCCATTAGTTCTACAAGAGCCAAAATGTGGACGGGAGGTAGGTGCCCTGAGACATCAATCAGGTGCCTGAGTGCACCCCACGGTGGTTGGAGCTACCCACCCCAGAGGAGATATTCCAGGTGAAGGAGCTGCTGTCATTGATTGACAACAAATTCGTCAATGGCGTGGTTGTTGCTGGGATCTGATCGGTCTGCTAGATCCAACTGTGTAAAAAATGGGTGAACCACCTGTTCGAATATTCTAGACAGAACGACCCCTCTCGAGAGACCCCAGAGAAGATGACACCAGATGTTTTCAACCGATGGATGACTTCGTTGTTTGAAAAGTATGATCCAAGTAGTAGCTTTCTAGAGTAGCATGCTCGGCCATACAGCCTCGATCGACCGCCACCGAAGGTAAGCTGACCATCCTTGTACTTTGACTCAAGCTTGTGTGTGCTGGTATGTGATGATGTTTGTTTAACACTAATTTTTTTGACTGTCAGATGTTGTTTGGATAGGACCGAAGGGTGTTCTTCTCAGCTATGCCGGTGGAGCCATGGCCTCAGGGTGAAGCACAGGCTTACCAACACAGTGCAGAGGAGATGCTCCGGGACAAGACCGAAACAAAGCAGGGGACAGTCGACGTCGTAGCTCAGATGATGACCTTCTTGCTACTCGGACATAGAGCCAAGCAGTGGGCAAACGGCCCATGGCGGAGGCCACCAAGAAGAAGAGGCCCTCTTCTCTACTGTCCGGGGGCAAGTTAAACCTGGATGGCAGAGGAGGGGGAGCAAGAAGAGAGGTGCCCGGGCTACCCTAGAGTCATCGAACGATGACCTATTGACGTTGAACCAGCATTAGAGGAAGCATCAGGCCATGATGCCTTAGACTTGGAGGACCCTGAGTGCATCCACTACAACACCCAGGGGCTCGTGCAGGCCACACCGACACCAACCGCTCCACCTCGGCAGCAAGCCGCTGCACCAGCCCCTCGGTTGGAGTAGGCCGGGGCGATAGCACTGCCGCCACCATCACCACCGCCTTCGTCGCACAGGGCGGCCATGTCGCCGACCGAAGCAATCGAGAGGAGGCAGGGGAGCCAACTTCTCTGGTGCACCCTGCTGGAATGAGCCGGTCAGGTGGGACGTCGGACAAAGTCCCCAGGCACTATAGCGGGGTGACTGGCGGGGCCCCAAGCGCTTCGAGCAGGGGAGCAGCGTGACATTATAGAGGGGGATTCCAATGGTCAACCAGGTGAGTATCAACAAGTTTGCATACCTTGCTTGTTCTTGCTTTTGATCCTTTGTATGATGTGGAAAAAATGTGAATTACAGTCATGCTCCATCATCAATGACACCAACACCTCCCCCCAGATAGACCACAGAGCCTTCTACCGAGCAGGCACCCAGCAGCAGCATGGCACAGTCTGTGGAGCGGATGGAAATGGCTAGCAAAGCCTCAACTCCTGCCGAGCCTACCTCGACTCCCACTCCACAGCCGGAGAGGCTGGTGGTGCCCCTTAGACCTGTCGTCACCAAGCTGAGTTAGCCACCGGAGCGTACGCCAGACCAGGCAGGGCCGAGCATGTCGACGTCGGCTGAGGAGGTCGAGGCGGTGCCCAGGGTGCCGAGGATGTCGCGCCCCGACCAGCCCAAGCAGCGTGTTTTTATACCACACAGGCTGGGTGAGGGCAATGTCATGTCACATGAAGAGATTCTAGACGATGACATGGACGCTACCATACAAGAAGCATGGAGGTGCTGCTCGACCGGATCCAAGTAACATCTGACCAAGATCTAACTATTGTGCTGTGCTTGATATTGTAACAATAAACATGTTGATCCATCTGTGATATGTGTGCAGTCACTGCAGAAGACCATCAGCCAGTTTGCGGCAACCTGGGAGGAGTGTAAAACCCTCCAGGCAGTCAAGGCCGAGATGGAGGCATAGGCTCAGGTCTTCCAGGAGTGTGAGGTCCTGTGGGAGGAGGAGGTTGCCATCCTGCGCCACAAGGTGGAGGCTCTAGAGCAAGCCAACAGGGAGGAGGAAGCTCTATGCTGCAGGGGAGGCCCTGGAGCGCTCTATGGGGGAGGAGGAGGCTCTGCGCTGCAAGGTGGAAACCTTGGAGCAGGCTAATGATAGTAAGTAAAGCTCTCGTGCACCTTCCATGTTGATCACTGCTACATGTTGATGACTACTTCTTGTAGGACTGGGTGGCCAGAATGAGGCCATGGCTCGAGTCTTCCTGGAGCATGAGGTTCAGTGGGAGGAGGAGGTTGCTTCCCTGTGCCGCAAGGTGGAGGCTCTGGAGCAGGCCAACAGGGAGGAGGAAGCTCTACGCCGCAGGGTAGAGGCCCTAGAGCGCGCCATGGGGGAGGAGGCTCTGTGCCGCAAGGTGGAAACCTTGGAGTAGGCTAATGAGAGTAAGTAAACCTCTCTTGCCCCTTCCATGTTGATCACTTCTGCATGCTGATGACTACTTGTAGGACTGAGTGGCCAGAATGAGGCCATGGCTTGGGAGTTGGCTGATCTGCTAGGCCAAAAAGAGGCTGCTGAGAAGGAGGTCAAGGCAGATCAGGCGCAGATCGCCGAGCTGATTGGTAAGTCAATTGATTTAGAATCACTGTGTGGAGTCTACTGCATACTGGATGGACTAGAGTATGCTAACCACCATTGTTTTTTGTTGCAGGCCTACGGGAACGGTACATGGCCCAGTTCTGGGTGCTCGAGGACTCCAATGCGGGCCTCTGAGGAAAGATGAAGGCCATGATTGACCATATCAAGCCTATGTTGAGGGACATCTTTCCAAAAGAAGAACACCCTATGGACCCTGTAGGCAAAGAGTTTGCCATCGTCGACCAGTGTCAGAGGCTATGGTCGGCGCTGCAAGAGGTCGTTGCATGAGCTGGGTGGTTTGTGGCTTCCACCGTGCTCACTGTGGTTCATGCCAATTACCAGAGCATGGATCTAGCAATCATCAAGCACGAGCTCCCTCCAGAGATCTCGAATGAAGAAGCCGAAGAGCTCCGAGCCTCATCTGGCCCAACTGCCGCTGCCATTGTTGTTGATATGACACTGATCTTCGATCCTGCAGAAAATGGTGGTAGTGGTCAGTGGGCCTTTTAAACAATGTATTTATCTGTAAATACTATTTGTAAGTTGTGCCGAGCACTGGGTGCTCATAACTTATTAAGCCTATTGACGCAAACAAGTAGGCATGTTTAAGCAGGTGATAAACATTTTGCCATTTGCCTTTTTTAGATGCAGATATATGCATAGGTCATATTTTGAAAACTGTCACCAGTTAAGTTTTACCCCCACCCTCAAAGCAAGCTAACTCTGTTGGGTGACTAGTGGTGCGCAAGTGAACCGCATAGGACCGATGGGTTCACTAGGTACCAAGTACCGTTAGAGAGCGAATGTCGAATCTCCTAGTGCCATGTAGCGCGGAGCTGTAACACATCGTAAGAGGCTTTGAGATAGTACCTTGTCGAGCCATTCTCAGTGGGCAGAAAACAAAGTTTAACTAAGATTGATGTAGGGTGCATGTATAACAGATGTGTGCACAAAAAGCAGAATTGAAACAGGAAAGGAGAACAACAAAGGAAACTTCATTAGATGTCTGAATGATAAAAGACTTAGGTACATATCTTTATTTTATGGGTAGAAGCGAATGAGGTGCTCGATGTGCCAGGAGTTGGACTCCTCGACACCCTCCATTGTCTCCAACTGATAAGACATCAGGCATGTGACAGCCTTGATCCTAAACAACCCTTCTCATCTAGATGACAGCTTGTGCAGACCATCTGTCTTCTGGATTCGTCGTAACACCATGTCGCCGACCATGAATAGCCTGCCTTTGACATCGCAGTTATAGTAACGATGCATTGATGCTAGGTACTTAGTCATCCGAGCACAGGACTCGAGGGCTACTTCTCCTGTGGCGATGATGTCGACTTCCTAGCATCATCTAAGACTTCTTCATTGTAGATCTGGACACGCGGTGAAAGGAGTCCTACCTCGGCTGGTAGGACAGCCTCCGATCCAAACACCATGAAGTATGGGGAAACACCAGAGTTATGACTGGGCTGAGTACGGAGTCCGCAGACCATGGTAGGTAATTCCTTGAGCCAGTGACCAGGTTTAAGCTCCTTATCATCCTGGTATACCCATTTGTGTAGGGCGTCGAGGCTCATACCGTTAGCTCGCTCCATCTATCCATTGGCTGAGGATGAGCGATGCACACATATTTTACTTTGATGCTGTAATCATCAAAAAATTCAAAAAACTCATCGCTGGTGAACTAGGAGCATAGATCCGTGATGATGGTATTGGGTATGCCAAACCGGTGGATGACTTCATCAAGGAACTGTACTGCTTTCTCGGACGAGGCCTTCTTGACAGCTTTGTACTCAGTCCATTTGGAAAACTTATCGATGAGCACAAAAACACATGTGTGACCGCCAGGAGTGTTCTTAAAGGGGCCAAACATGTCGAGTCCCCAGCATGAGAATGGCCAAGCGACCAGGATGGTCTAGAGTTCATGCACAGGGACATGGATCTTCTTGGCAAACATTTGACAATTTTTGCACCGGCGTACGTAGTGTTCTGCGTCAGAGATGGTCGTCGGCTAGTAGAGCATGGTAGGCTTTGTTGACCAGCGTCTGGGATGCTGCATGGTTACCACAAGTGCCCTCATGAATATCCTTCAGAAGCCTCAAACCCTCTGCTTGGGTGATGTAGTTCTAGTAAATTAGGGACCTTGGGGCCTTGCGCATTAGCTCGCCATTGACCAAGAGGTAGGCGCGGGCTCTGTGGACTAGCTGTTGGGCTTCAATCTTATCTTTCAGAACAAGGTGGTCATTCAGGTATTTGACAAAGGGCTCTCTCTAGTCGGGCTGGGGAGGCACTGCCTGCTCGGCTGGCTAATCCCTCGACAGATGCTCGATACCATTGTCATATCCCTGCTGGCCGAGGTAGCTTTCTCCTACCTTTGCTGCTTCACCACTGAGCATCGCTACGAGCTGGTCGGTAGTGGTACTAGGTGCGGGTGCTTCGTAATCCTGATTGGGGATCGAAGGCTTAACCAGGTCTTCAACAAAAACCCCAGGTGGTACCTATGCTCAGGATGATCCGAGTTTAGATAGCTCGTCGGCACCTGTGTTTTCGGTATGTGGAATGTGGATGAACTCCAGTCCATAAAACTTGTTCTAACTTGTGGATCTCAGCTACATAGGCATCCATTTTGTCGCTGACAACGTCCCAGTCTTTGTTGACTTGATTGATGACCAGAGCAGAATCTCTGTACACTAGGAGCCATTTGATACCAAGCTCGACTGCAATGCGGAGGCTGTGTAGGGCTGCTTCATACATGGCAACATTATTGGACACCTTGAAGTGTATGCACAAGACATAGCGGAGTGTATAATTAGAAGGAGAGATGAAATAGACCCCTGCCTTGGCACCAGCGATGTTCAAGGAACCATCAAAGTACATCTTCTAGTGGTCGGGAGATGTATCTGCCACGGGAAAGTTAAGGTTCGACCACTCCACAATGAAATCAACCAGGGCCTGAGACTTCACAGTGCTGTGACTGCAGAAGTTCAGCGTGAACTCGGAGAGATCTAACGCGTATTTGACAATCGGCCACTGGTGTCTCTGTTGCGGAGGATGTCACCAAGTGCGGCTTTTGTGACTACCCTGATCTTGTAGGTTTGAAAGTAATGGAGGAGCTTCCGTTTAGTGATCAGGAGTGCATACAGTATCTTCTGCACATGGTTGTATCATTGCTTGGTCTCGTTAAGGACCTCGCTGATGTAGTAGACCGGGCACTGCACACTGTAGACATGCCCAGGCTCCTGGCGCTCGACCACTATCACGATGTTGGCCACGTTTGTTGTGGCAGTGATGTAGAGCAAGAGCTCCTCGCCTTCTTGTGGGACCGTGAGTATTGGGGGAGTTGCCAGGTACCCCTTAAGCTATGTGAAAGCCTTGTCGGCCTCCTCCGTCCACTCGAACTTCTCCTTGGCTTTGAGTAGCTTGAAGAAGGGGAGCCCTTTTTCGCCCATGCGAGAGATGTAGGGACTAAGGGGTGCCATGCAGCCAGTAAGCTTATGTATATCTTTGACATTTCATGGTGGTTGCAGGTCCAGCATGATCTGAACCTTCTTGAGATTTAGGCCTAGGCCATCCTAGCTGATGACGTTGCCAAGCAAGATCCTAGAAGGGATGCCAAAGACACACTTGTTGGGATTGAGTTTCTACCGAAAATTATTCAGGGCCGCGAAGGTTTGCTTGAGGTTGTCCACCAGTGTATGGGCCTCCTTGGTCTTCACCACCACATCATCTACATATGCCTCGACAAGGTTGTCAGCGATCTCGTACTCGAGGCAGGCCTGGATGGCCTGCTGGTAGGTAGCTCTAGCGTTATTGAGGCCAAACAACATGGTTGTGTAGCAGAAAGCACCGAAGGGGGTGATGAAGGTAGTCTTCTCTTGGTCCTCCTTCTTGAGGGATATTTAATGATAACCCGAGTAGCAATCTAGGAAGGAAAGCAACTCGCAACCTGTAGTAGAATTTACGACTTCATCGATTTGAGGAAGATTGAAAGCCTATTTAGGGCAGTGTTTGTTGAGATCGGTGTAATCAACGCACATTTGCCATTGCTTATTCTTCTTAAGTACATGAACCGGGTTGGCAAACCACTCCAGGTGATACACCTCTTTGATAAAGCCAGTTGCTAGAAGCTTAGCTACTTCTACCCTAATGACTTCCTTACGGTCATGAGAAAAATGATGCATCTTCTGTTTGATGGGCTTTGCTATCTTTGAGACATCAAGGAAGTGCTCGGCCTTTTCCCTCAGGACACCAGGCATGTCGGTGGGTTTCCACATGAACACGCTGATGTGCTCTTGGAGGAATTGGACGAGCGCATCTTCCTATTTGGGGGGAAGGGTAGCCCTGATCTTGGTCATCTTCGTGGGGTCATTGGGATCGAGCTGGATCTCCTTGTGCTGCTTGGCCTTGTTGGACGGCCGTCGCGCGGACCCAACTGGGGCCTCAAGCTCTGCAGGGGGTGCCTTCTCGACATCTACGCTGGTGTGTTCCAGGGTGTTCTTTAACTCCTCAACCTCCGCGACCGCATAGGTAGCGGACTCGTATGCACACGCCGTGAAGACGTTGCCGCGCAGGGATAGGACACCTTGCTCAGTTGGAATCTTCAGCACGAGGTACCCGTAGTGAGAAACATGCTCTCAAAGTCGGCCACGATGAAGGTGATGTAGTCAATACGGAAGTGCTACTTTGTCCCAAACTGGACGGGTAGTGTGATGAGCCCGAGGAGGTATGAGGGCTTCCCTGGCATGGTGCCCTAGAATGGATGTTGTACGACTTGAGATCGTTGTAACCCAGCCCTAGCTCCTTGAAGGCTGGGAAGAACAGGATGTTAAGGCAACTGCCACCATCAACGAGCACTTTCTTGAACTAGACATCATCTATCGGGTCGAGGACTAGCGGGAAATGACCAGCATCGAGGATTTTGGCCCACATATCGTTATGGATAAATGTTATGGGCTGCTCAGACCAGGCGGGAGCCTTCACATCTGGGACGAGACCATCAGCCTCCTGGATAGCCATGATGGCTCCTGTTAATAGCTTCTTGTCATAAGCGTTCTCTAGCCCGACTTTGCCACCAAAGATGACGGCATTGACATTCTTCACGGGATCCCTGTAGGCCTGCCATGGATTGGCATCTTGAGTTTCTTCTTCTTCAACATCTTCTTGCTGGATGGGCTCCTGAGCCTTGGACTTGGGTACGGGATGTGGCATCTTGTTGGCTAGCCTGTCGAGTGCCTCTTTCAAGACTCTGCACTCGCCCAGCGTGTGACCCTTGCTGGGGTGTCGAGGACAGTCCTGGTTCATGACCCTGTCGAGCTCTTCGTCGTTCACCCTCTTCTAGCATTTCACTGTGTTGACAGGGGAGTCATTGCGGTTATGCCAACCACCGTTGTAGGCGTCCCGACCATGTTGCTTGAAGGAACGGTTGTCATCGTGGTGGTTGGGCTCGTGGTTGCCATGACGGTCACGGTGATCATTTTTCCGGTCTGGCCGGTGATCCTGGTTGCCGTCGTGGTCAAGGTCGTCGTCGCGGCAGCAGCCTTGGTGTTAGGGGACTGGATCCGCCTCGTTCAGCCCATTGTTGAGGTGAGAAAATTAGTGGGCGATGGCAAGGAGGTCTTCCATGATTCACGGCCGCTCGAGGAGCAGCTCCTTCTTGAGGTCGAGGCCGTGTGATTGGACCAGGTTGGTGATGAAGAGGTCAATCCCCTCTACCGGGGTGACGTCGATGACATGATTCCATGCGTTGGAGAAGCACCGGATGTACTGTCACAGTGATTCTCACGGATGGTGGTGTACTGTTCTAGAGTATACTTGGTGTTCGGCTATATGCAAGTGGGCTTGAAATTGTCAATGAACATCTACCTGAGCTGAGGCCAGCTATGGATGCTACCGGGATGCTGGCGAAGCAACCAGGAAGTGGCGGCATTGCTCAAGACCATCAGGAGGTAGTTAGCCATGATGTATTGATCACCTCCTGCTGCTCGAACAGCCACCTCGTATAGCATGATCCAGTGGTCAGGATCGTCCTGCCTGTCATAATCTTGACATCCCTAATCTAGAAGTTCTTTGGCCAGAGAATGGCCTTGAGTCCTTCCGAGAATGGGGTCCGCCCGCTTATGTGTCACAAAGTGTGGTACCGTTCATCAAGATGGTCACGAAGATCATGATCTTGGGGCTGCTCAACACCTGATTGCACTCGACACAGTGGTTGGCCTACTGCCTATTAGCACGCTGGCAATTACCGCGCTGGCGCTGCTCGGCGCATGGCACCTCTCATGAAGCATCGTCGGCATCGGCCTACCAAGGTTTTTCAAGCATGGGTCCTCCATGATCGGGTGCATTGTTAGCACTGCTTTCTGTAGGTTGGCGTCGACGACTACGCCAGGACCACCATGACTGATTCGACGTGGTCAGTGATCTGACAGAGTAGAGCTCAAGCACCCGTGCTTCGGTAGTGATCAAAAAGTCGCATATAGCTTCGACCCCGGGTGTGTTCGGGGGAAGGGTGTTGAGCCAGTCCATGCCCACTGCGATGTTGGTCGTGGGAGTCTCATCGACGATTTGGTTGCCAACCATGTTGAACACGCCATTGTTGGCGATGTTCACGTCTTGTGCTTCCTAGAGGCGTTGTTGCTCTCGATTGGTATTGCATGATTCTCTAGCTTGCCACTCCTGATCTACCTCATTGGGAATAGGGGGCTCGTCCACGCTAACTGTGAACACCGCACCGTTGAAACCAGATGGAGTCCTAGGGGTGCTCGGTGCCGAGTAGGGTGAATGGATCTGGTGGTCGGGCATGACAGAGCACTGTTCCTCAACATTCTCCCGGCTCCGAACCTTAGGACATCTTCGTCAGAGTGGAGATTCTCGATAAGATCACAGGAGACAGAAGGCATCCTATCGATTAGGGACATCAGATCTGTCATGTCAACATCGGGGATCGTCGTGCCTGACCCAAGGGGACTCTGCAAAGCCACCATGCCGACCACGGGCCTTGGGTCTTCTGGAACTAAAATCAGACTTGGATCTAGATCCAGGAGGTGGTCATCACATCACCAGGGAGCACCCTGCAGGTTCCTCGCGTATGACGTGGCTGCGTTGCTCAACCCATGCAGGAAGATGGATGTGTTGTTTGATCCAGGGGTGATTGGATCAGCCGGTCCTGGTGCAGGTTGGATCTACTGTGCTCGGTGCCATTGCCTGCGCTCTGCTTGAGCCTAGCGTGTGGCGCGGCCATGCATGCGCTGGTGTAGATGTACGTCCATAAACTCATCGATCCTAACTGGGGATGGAGCTGGGGTGGCCGCCAGAGTTGGATCTAGTAGGAAAAGGGCAGCGAGGCTGAGTGCGCACAGAGCACTGCTTACGGTGCCCCTAATCGGGCATGAGCTGTTGCTGATAGCGCTGCATCATAGTAGGAGGCCTACCTCGGTGCGTGGCCGATGGCAGGAGTTGGCAGGAGGTGCTCAGGCCGCAACCAGATTTGGATCTGGTCGGCGTGGGCCACTAGCTTGGTGTCGAGCGTCGTCGACTTGACGGACAGGTGGCAACCCATGGACCAGGGCAGATCTAGGTCTACGCGGCATGGCTGGTCGGTGCGGTTGCACCGGCGTGATTGGATAGGGGTGAATTCCAAGTACTCTTCATGGAGCCGCATTGGAGCAGACTCCACGTACTCGAGGAGCTCAGCCAGACCTGCTCCGTGCTGGTCGATTGCATCGATGAGGTCAGAGTTGTTGATGTGCCTCCTCTGGTATCGAGGAAGCCGCCAGGTCACTGCTGGTGTAGCCATCATCTCCTCCCTCATCATGGGTGACCTAGAGATCTGAGTCATCGGAGTCGTGGTCGGTGCGGTCGGTGCTGGGGCCGACTGTGTTGCAGCCGAAGCTGGGACCGGCTGTGCTGCTCCCACGAACATGAGGGACGTCGTTACGCCAATGGTCCACATGAAGGAGCCGACGGTAAGGGCGACACCCACCTCATAGTCCATAGAAACTGGGAAGGACACCATCTTGATCGCCTACTGATCGAATCACGCAGCCCCTACCTAGCATGCCACTGTCGATGAAACCTCATCAACAGTCTACCACGGGATACCCCAAGGTAGTAGATTGCGGCGGGGAGTGCACTAAGATCTATGATTGAGATGTTGAGACACAAGACAAACACACAGACAACCAGGGTTTATCTAGGTTCAGGCCACTCAGAAGCGTAATACCCTACGTCTTGCATCTCTGCTGCTGTATTGATGAGTGTCAGAGTACAATGCGATCAGAAGTTCTCTGTCCTAGGAGGTCCTTGCCCACCCTGTATAGTCGGGGGGCAAGGTTATATATCTAGGGTTTCCCTATGGTCGGTTACATTGAGACATATCCTTTGAGGACACGACTAGATAATCTGACTAAGACTCTTGTCTTGCGTGCCAAGTAGTCTTCAGATCCCGTGCAGCCCGCCAACCTGGTCGGTAGTGGACTACGGACTCCATCTTGTCGTCCGACCCACCGATCACGATGATGATGGACCAGCCTTCATCTTCTGGTCTGGGCCATCTTGTACCGAGCAGCCCAAAGTCTAGCCGTAAGGGTATATGGGGTCTATACCCCCATAGTACCTGACACCAAAGCCATGGTCGAGGCAGACGGATTCCTAATCCTTGCCTGCGTCTAGAGGTCAATCTCGTTGGACTTGAGCTTGCTAAACAGCTTGTCCACGGTGAGAGTCTCGTAGTTGGCCAATTCAATGATTGCCTGTACTTTGACCTCCTAAACCTTCCAATCTAGAGCATGTAAAAGGTTGAGTGCTCTCTGATGATCATCATAAGGCATCACTGCATTGTTAGCTTGCATGTTGTTCACATTAGTGGTAAAATGAGAAAACATCGAGTCAACCATCTCCCCATTAGCTTCGGTAAAGTTCTCATATTCCCTCATGGAGTCTGGTTTTGACATGGGTTGTATCCTCATAGAAGCTTTGAAGCATCCTCCAGATCTCCCGAGCAGTCACACAATTAGAAACATGATCAAACTCAGAAATCGACAAAGCAGTGTAAAGCTCTGCATGGGCAATGTTGTTGGCACTGTGTTGGTTGATCTGCTCTTGATTTACCCATGCACCAAGCACCTAGTAATCAGCATTCTCAATGATCTCCCAAACACGCCAATCGATCCCTTATAGATGTGCTTGCATCCGGATCTTCCAGTACGAGTAGTTCTTCCCATTGAATTGTGGCGGCTTACCCGATCTCTGATGCAAAGCCATGTCACCTTCTGGATCACGGACCGATTAAGGTGGAGTGATCCTTAACTGGCTCCGATACCAATAGAAGGACCGAAAACAGTGACCATAGGGGGGTGAATGGGAGCCGAGAACTTTTCTTCAAAATCCCGACCAGATAGAAACACTGCCAGGCACCTCTGAACCAATGGACAAGGATAGTATAGAAACAGAGAACACAAAGCAGCTGGTCAGGAAAATTGCTCTGGACTACATCAAACAAAGTGGTTAGGAACAAAGCTGAACTAGGTCGGGAAGCTGGTCTAGAATACGTCGACCACAGTGGTCGGTCAGCAAAGCACAAGCTGGTCGGTAAAACTGGTCGGGAAAACCTGGTCAAGACCAAGCCCCTTACGTGGGTCGGTACGAGGTCAGAAGCTAACCAGAACTTGGTTGAGTGCACATGACCTAGAATGGAAGGCGCTTCAGCACTGCAGTGCTACCGCCGTTCTCCCATTGTTGGCTTCACCAAAGCTGTTGACCGACCACCGATGCAAGAACTAGAGAACTTGGGTTAAGTGCAAGTGCTGCTCAACGGAGCTCACTCGGTGCCTAAGCACACAATGCTGGTAGCACTGCTGTAGAGTCCCACACAGTCAAGAAGATAATGAACGAAGGGAACTCAGAAGGGAAACCATGCTCTGGATAGCATGCATGCGAGAAGAGAAATCGATGAAACCGGATCTGACCAGCACAAATCAACACCAGATTTTGCTCAGGTAAACACAAGAGAGAAGGAAGGCTATCCCCAAGAAATTGAGCCCCAATTTGAATCGAGTAGCCAGGAATTGCAGATCTGGGCCGAAGAATAGTTTCCCCAAAACACAAACTGGTCAGTTTCTTGATGCACAAGTGGAATTAGTTCAATTCCCTTGAGGATCTAGTTCATCACTTGACAAAGCATCAACCAACACAAAAAGATTGAGCCAAAACACTCTAAAACTAATGAATCAATGTTCATCCCGCAAATCATAGAAAGTCAATGACGCTCAACAAAACCAACCAAAGTCATAGATCAAAGGGTAAAAGCCCAGAGGGCACGAGGAGGATTCAAGCCTCCATTCCCACACAAAATATCTCACAAATACATGGGTAAAATTATTGTTGTTGGACCTCTACAAGAACATGAATAGAAAAGGGAAAAATAAATAGATGGAGCAGCGGCGGCAGCTATTTGGCCAAGAGGTGGGAAAAGTGATAACAGAAAGAGGTAGGTCAAGTGGGGGCTGTCCACTCCTATTTATATGCCTACTACACAATACCACTACTGCCCCTAGATATTATTAGAGTGAACCACCTAACCAAGGGCACTATGGTCCAACTCGAGATTTCCTTCTCAACAGTAGCCTTGCCTCAACGCAATCTCCTCGATGCCACCATGAGTCGTCCGTTCGCATCGGGACCACCCGGGTTTTTAGGCGCAAACCCGCGAAACCTGCCGCCGATGGTTTTGAGGCTAAACCACCAAACCGTTCGCGAGTATCGTACCTCGTACGCATCCCCTGCCATAGTCCGTACGCGTCCCCCACTGTGTACACTTGGGCTCATTGATGTCCCAAGTGCCAGCCACCACGGTCGACCACCCGGCCGTCTAGTCCCTTGGTCCAAGCCTCTCATCTGTCCTTCACTGCAACCGGTCCATCAGCACGGCACGCTTTACTTGACCTTCACCCGATCGTTGCCACCACCTCCAGACTCCACACCTACACATCACTAGCCAAGAGACATGTTTCGACACATAGTTCGATGCTAGGTGATCTGTAAACCACCAAGACCAACCACCAACCAAAGTGTTGGACATGTTGACAATCGCTCATCACACCAACAAAAGCTGCTACACCATGATATGGAAAATCATGTGTCCGCAGTTGACACCTCTAACACCACTTAAGCTAGGTTGTCATCCCCAGCATGGTGCCAGAGGTGCTGGTATTAAATGCATATGCTTTCTAGAAATGAATGAGGAATCCGCAAGCGCACAGATAATACCGATGTAGCATTTTAACCAGGAGTAATCAAGGTATCGTTATTTATATTTTTACCACTGCGAAGGCAATGCTTATGGATAATGAGCAATGAGCACTGCATGTGATAATGGAGAGCTTAATCATGTCTTTATCTATCTTCTCATATAGGGTAAGTGTCACATAATATATATAAATGAATGGTAAATGATAAATGGTAAATGAGAGCACATATAGCCACATAAATAATAATAATCATCTCAATAGAGTACTCTAAGTCTATAACACTAGCAAGGACTAGGATGATCTACAAGAATAAATCCTAAGTTATTATAACTATAAAGTCAAAGCATACAATGATTAGTACAATTACACCTAGCAATCATGGCGGCAAAAGGTTATACCTATGCATAGTGATATTACAAAGAAAGATCATGAAGAGAGCAATCACTTCCCTGTAATAGTGGTGTTCTACTAGTCCTATACTTTGGAGGAGGGCTACAAAGGACTCAACAGGACTGTCACTTCCATGATCTAGCTCACAATCCAAAATATAGGGGGCAATCGCAGATAAATATGGTATAGGCACCACGCCTACACAATATCTATCACTCACCCATTAGCCTAATGAGCAAGCACTTTACGATCCTATGCATAAATATAATTCTAATCCAACTATGCTAAGCATATAATCAAAGTAAACTAAGAACAATATAATTGAGAATATAAGCAAATAGAGCAAAGTCATATCTGATATATTAGAATAGAATAAAGTACTATTCATAGTAGCAAGGACAATAATAAATATTACAATAAAGTAGAAGAAATTATCAAGAAATGCTAATAGATCCAAACTCCAAGCTAGGCTTGACTCCCTCTAGATCTTTTCCTATGTAGCTATGTTACTAAACTATGGAGCTCTAATTGAGATGGTGGCTCTAGGGCTTCTCTGGCGATGAGGATGACTTCTCCAAATGAATTATTTAATGAATTAGGGTTTCTCCAAGGACCAGGGGCCCTGAATATATAGCCCCCTAGGATGCACCATAGCCCTTGGATCAAATCGACCTAAATAGATGCTTCATATTGATCCTCAAGGTCGGTGGAGGTAGGATCCACGAGGTCGCTCGCCATGTGGGCTCAGCTTCACAGGGGTGCCTCCTCAAGTCTTCTAGAGTATTCTTTGATTGCTGGACATAGTATTCTCTCTATGTAAATTTGACATGTGGACCTCTTTTGGTTCTTTTCTGATAACCCCCTACAAAAATAAACAATTACCAAAACTCATGGAATTCTGTTAGTGTGACCCCTATAACTAATGGTATTCATGTTTTAATCCTTTCTCATGTTATGTTGACGGTTAAAAATTGATACTTATCTACCTCCAACAAATCTCTAGCTAGGATGCTCCACTTGCATGCAACCGACCACTATAGGTTGGTGGTGAAGTCCCCCACATGATGGCATAGAAAACCGGAGCCAAACCGGTGTCTGTGTGCTGTTTTCTATTAACTGGACGGAAAATACCCTCCTCAGCCAGCCGGACTGGCCGGTCTGGGTGGTCCAGCTGCCCGTAGACCGCCTGGACTGCGCCATCGCCTTGCCGCATCTCTCAGCGAGCGCCACATGGTGTCCCAGACCCAGCCGAGTGGTTCCGCAGCGCACCCTCCTCCGCGCGCATGGACGCGCTCGTCTGCTCAACCGTGGCACCATGTGTCCCTGGCTAGTTGGCTGCCTGAGTCGGCTCCTACTTAGGCTGGAGATAGCTGGGACCTGTGACCTGGCCCGCTATCAGCCACAGCACTGATTGCATGGGGAACAGCTGGGCCTGCCTAGCCCGCTGTCAGTCTGTTGTCGGCGCTGACTTGGGAGTGCTGACGTCCGCATGATGTCAGCACTCCTTTTTAATTTGCAGATTCTATATCTTTTTGCTCCGAACTCTAAATATAGTAAATAATATATCCATTTCGATCAGCGCAACGAGGCCTCTGCAATGGTGTACTCCAATTCATCATTTGAGATACTTTTATTTCATGAAAAATTGAGATTCCTGCCACACATGTGATGACAACAAAACTCATGGAACTTGTTAGTTTAAAACCCTATAACTACCAATTGTGATCCATTTCATTTTATTTCATGCAATTTTTTATGGTTATAAAAGGGGTTTCATGACCGTCAACAAGCTCCCCCACACTAAACCTTTGCTCATCCCGAGCAAAGCAAGAAGAAAAAGATTCATGTGTAGCAAGTTACGCAATAAGACTTCAAAAGATATGATGTTAACATAAAAGATATTCCAAGTCATTCCTCATACCTGTGGATTTGAAGTGGCTAACATGTGGCCTTAAGCGGTTGAAAAGTGGAACAACTTGACATCAAGTCATCAGTATCCCCATGTAGCATACTTGGAGTTTTTATGATTTTTGAAAATAAAAACACAGCTCATACTTCTCCTCATATGGGACTCTCGAATCTCTCAATGGTGTGTATATATATCCTCACCAAGGCATTGATATTTTTCCTTTCTTCCTATTTTTAATAGGCTTATGTGGAGGTAGGGTAAGAGAGATATAAGCATGTCATACTTGAATTGAATATATTGCTAAGTCAGACACCCGGATCATGAGGAGAAACATGTCATACATAATGATCAAGATATGTGGTATTTGGTGGTACTCCTTAAGAACCTTCCCTCTAGCTTCTTGGAGCATGGCTGTTTTATGCCCTTTTGTTGACTATTGATCTTTTGCTCCTTTGATTTTTTTGGAGCTTGTTTTTTCTTTTATTTTGATAGCCGTGCCTCTCTCTTGATGATAGAGATTAGCTAGAGGGGGTATAGACATGTGTCTAAAATGGAGCAGGTTGCATACTTCCAATGTAGAAGTAGCAAAAGGGTGCATGAGTGGATGATTTTGATCAAAAAGTATGACCAGTTTCTCTACCCAGATCAACAAGGCTTGACAAAGCTCAAAACACTCAAGCAGCTATTTGTGTGTTTATCATTTCATTTCTAGAGAACATGTATTTTGACTCTAGTGGGAATTTATCACCATTGAGGAGAAGTGAGATATTTGTTTTGATGTTTTATGAAAACAGAAATCTCCAAGAGCTTACATAGAAAGATAAGATTCCTTTAGTCTACTATATCTCACTTCCGAACAACTTAGTTGACATGTTTATACTTATATAAATAAGACCACAAGTAAAGAGTATATGCACTAGGAATAAATTTTATGCCAGCCAACCTTTTCAAAGTCATGTTCATGAGTTAGCAAAGTCTTGTCTCACTTTTTAAGTTTGATTTTAGTATATAGAGCTTCTCAACACATCAAACTTATTACAACAAGGTAAGAATTTAAGTTTGATTTAAACATGCAGCATTTTTGTCATATCAAACTTATGATGAAACAAGTGTGGACAGAGGGAGTGCAAACCAGCATGCCAAAAATGGCAAAGGCCGAAAAGATGGTAGATAAGAATCGTGCGGCCTTTCCCCACACTAGGACTTTTATGGCATTCGACATTAAAAGCCTAGTGTCAATGTTGGACTCCTCTTAGAATGTACTCCATTATTGAATGATGGCTTGCTCAAGATGCCTCCACCTTGTTCTTTTGATCTTCCCCTACAATTGGTTTTTTTGCATCACTTGGTCTTCTCCTGTACTCAAGTTCATTCTTGCAATTCTTGTTAATTGAGCATGCTTTGACTGGCTCAAAGCACCCATCAAAGTAATTTAATCAAAGCAAACTAATAATAATTTAGTTAAGGTGAACTTAGATTATTGAAAGCAAACATTTTAATTTTATTTTATGAAGAAGGGAAAAGATGAAAAGGTTAAAAATCTAGGCTATCTCCTAGTAGTGCTATTGTTTTAAGTCATACACTCGACCTTTTCAGTTTGAAATTGCAAGTGTTGCACCACTGCAAGTACGAGACATGCAAAACTTGTGGTACACAAATGCATCCACAACCATGCTTTTGATGTGTTTGTGAGTAGAGAGCAAAAGATGGGTGTGTCTCTCGTAGGTGTAGAGAGGACAAAGTTGTGACTTTGGAGAGTTCTGATATGAGCATGGATCTTGTGAATGTTCCAAGATGAATCCTCCATGCTCATTGGCTTGATATTCCTTTTCAAACTCCAAATTTGATTCCTCATGAATGCCCATTGACCAAAGTTTTGCCTCCTTGAACCATGGTTGATTCAAATCCGCCAGAGAAATCGACATAACCTCTTCCTTTGGATTAGATCTAAGTTTGGATTGTACCTATGTGGATGGTGTGACCCAAACAGATATATAATACTTACCGATGGCCAACTTCAGGGTTGAACTTCCTAGAACGTTTGTTGGGAATATGCCCTAGAGCTAATCATGTAGATGATGATATTTCGATTGTATCCATGATTAATAAAGTGTTCATTGAATATCCATTATAGACAACTTGTATTCATTGGTGATTATGTGAATTGTTTATGGAACTCAATTACTTGAATGGTTATTCTAAAGTTGTCCCTGGTCGGCGTTCTTGTGAGAACACACTTGAATATTAAACCAGCACATGTATTAGTTGATGGCTATGTTTCACAAGTCATAGACATGGAGATGTCAAACTAATAATGTGGGCACATGTGAGACATGTATGCTGGACTGACATGACATGAGAAAGTCTCTATTCATGTCATGTACGTTATGTCCTTAGACCTAAGATTATGGTATGTACTCAAGATGTGAAACAGCCTAGTTAGGGACTATCAAACGCTGCTCCATAACTGGGTAGTTATAAAGGTGTTCTTCGGGTGGTCGGGAAGCATGCTATGAGACATAGACAATCAAGATGGAATTTGCCCCTCTCTACACGAGAGAGATATCACTGGATCACTCAAGTGATTGGATCAACAAATGCATGGCCGTGCTTGGGTTAAGTGTTAACCCACGAGTTGAACTATATATCGATTGGCAAAGGGAATAACTTGTAGGTAGTCGTAGTGGTTCATCTGATATGATCTTTGCATGCACATAGGAGTTGTCACGCCTTGCTAGAGGCCGCTGTCAACTATTGGGCGAGTAGGAGTACTCTGCCCATGTCAATGTGTGTATGAACCCATAGGGTCGCAGGCTTTAGGGGCTGGAAGCCTAATTCGGGTTGGACCCAAATTAGACAAGGCTTAGGGTTACTAATGGGCCTCCAACTCATGAGCTCATTGAGGACACCTATATAAGCAAGGGGTAGGGGTGCAGTCAGGGATAATACATATGCCTTTGGAAGCCATCGTCGCCCTTCCCATGCTCGCGCCTTCTGCTCCTCACAGACCTAGTAGTCCGGAGGCGCATCGCTTCTTCGCTGCACGTGTGGGATTCCTCGGAGGTGCTGCATCTGGAGCACTGGGATGAACCGCACGAGAGGACTGAGGTGACGGACAACCACGCAACTGCACTGCCTGCTGCGACGCGTACCACTACATCGAGTCGTCTTCCGTTGCACCTGCACGTCTAGTGGTAATCCCGTAACCTATAACTAGAAGTGGATCCTAGTTTATGAGGTCGAAAAATTTTTTTGGCTAGTGTAGCACCCTCATAACCCTTCAACGTTTTCTATAATTGACCTTCCAATGAATGTGAGATGTGGGGATAGTCTTTGAAGGTCAAAGATGTGGAAGTCTAGGGAGATTCTAAGTCCATTTATCATAATAGGAATAGCTCTAAGAACTCCTTCATAGTCAAGAACTTGACCAGAAGGAAGTTCAAGAAGGCTTCGCGATTATGATAAATGTTCTTGAGATGATTTATCAAGGACAAGGGATTTAGGAATGATGTTGATCCCAAGGCTTGGTTCATAGAAAAACTTGCCATAGATGCCCATGATGTTGCAATTAATCCTCCTAACGTGATCGGGCAACTTGATGATCTTGGTGGATGATTCAGCATTGTCCAACCATTCTTGACTCATAACGACAGAGATATTCTCTATTTGCTCTAATTTCTGTCATTGGTCTTTTCCATCGGGCTCTTGGATAGAATGGCACCCATGCCTTAAGTGCTCTTCCTCTAAAAAAATTATTGATGCATTCTCATAAGAATGAGATTCATCATGATGAGGTTTATGGGGTAGAGCACAAGGGATTTTATCGAGATCAAGGATAGGTTCAGGGGATGTGTCAAGGCAGGATATAAGAGAAGAGTTGATAGATTTTGATTTAGAAGTTCATGGCTCTTCTTCCAAGGGATCACCGGACACTTTTCCTCAAAGAGCCTCTTGTATTCCAAATTCTACTAGAGTTCTCTCTTGGGCCCATGAATTCGAGGTTTCATCAGAATCAGAATCGGTGGAAAGATCATACTCAAAATCAAAAGGGAAAATCTGAGGTAGCATGGCGAATCCTCAGACCATGTCCTCCTGTGACAACAAGGGTGACAAACCATGTCCTTCTTGAACTTTAGCTTAGGAAATCCTCGGATTAGATCGAGAGAGCTCAACCTTGCAAGCAAGTCAAAGCTCAAATGACAAAGCCTCCTATGCCACTTCCAAAGCTCAGAAGAAGTGCCTGCCACCAAACACCAAGTAGTGCCAAAAGAGCGAGAAAAATTGGCATGAAAGACAAGCCCAAACGGTATAATAGAACACACAAGATCACCACGAGAATCCAAAATGCAAGAAAGACCTACCTTATAGCGCACTTCAAAACCATCTCTAAGGAGTTGCGAAACCGAAAGGAGATTGAAATGCAAGCTCAAAACCAAAGCAACATCATTGAGCACAAAGTTCTCAATGAGCCTTACCGACCCATGAGAAAGCACCTTACCCTTACCATTGTCCCCAAATGTGATGTACTCCTTGGAGGTCATGGGGTTGAGGCTAGAGAACCAATTTGAATTGCCGGTCATGTGGCGCGAACACCCGGAATCAACAAGCCATATGTTCTCCAAGCCTTCATGTTGCATCAATAGAAAGACATGGGATGAGCAAATGATCCAGCACTCAGGTTAGTAAACTAAGGAGAATACCAGTGCTGGGACATTTGCCCTGGAAAAGTGTTAGGAAAAACACTACACATGTCATGTCCCATGGGAGAGAAGCGATCACCACGAGAGAGAAAATGTGATCCGCTAGAAGTGTAGGACTAAGAGCCACTGTCACGGGACCTGGAGTTGTTTTGACGATGACTTGGTCCACGCCAGGCATGACCATCATGTGGTTTCACAAACTGAGGCCTAGCACCTTGAGGTCTTGTCGGATACCTGAATAAAGGGGTATCCTAAACCCACTACTGGAAGAATTAATCCCCCAATAATAAAACTCCAAGATCATCCAAAATCCCACAAATAGAGATGTGGGCCCACTGACGTACCGCGAGCTACGTCAGGGTGGCCCATGAGCAGCATTGCACAAGCCAAGACAGCCACTCGCTTGACAGGACCCCCGAGTGATGGAAGTCTGCCTGAGCGGACGACTCCCCGTCGAGTGACGGAACTCCGCCCGTGCGGACGACCCCCCTCGAGGTGACGAAAGTCAGCCTGAGCGGACGACCCCCCGTTGAGTGATGAAAGTCCACCTGTGCGAACAAACCCCCGTCGATTACTACTACCCCCCAAATCTACCTACTCCCCGTATAGGAGTCAGTGCATTTAATGCATCTCACCCACTCTCGCCTAACCATATGGCTACAGCAGAGTAAAGGGAACGGGTACAGCAGTCAAATCCCGCTTTACCACCCATCCCTAAGACATGCGGCAAGCTAACTGGTACTGCTAAGGCATGCCGAGCACTGTTCTACCACTCGACGCCCCCTCGACATGCTACGCAACAGCCGCCAGCTTCGGATTCCCTAAGTCCGATCTTATCCATCCAACCACTACTTCCATGGCTACCCCACGGTTGGGCCTCGAGCGTCATCAAGCCACCCCTTGAGTCTGACTTCAATGCCTCCAGTCAACGCTCCAGCAACTCCCAACGCAAGATCCGCACACCCGCATATGGGCATGGGTATTTCACCGATCGTGTGCAGGCGTCATCGTGACATACTTGAAGGACATCCATTGACTCTGAGCACGTCGCTATAGAGCAGGCCATGCCCGGCGCACGCCTCTATAGCAGCTTTGACTTGATCGGCATCACCCCCTCGATGTCATCACCGATGACTGTGTAGGCTTCTTGTATGCCCGTGTGTCTCCTTACTCTATAAAAGGGGATGCCGGGCACGTTAGAATGAGGCAAAAGAAGAACGACTGAACACAAGAGAGAGCTTCTAGAGCCTAGAACGCTAAAGTCTTAGCTCACCTTCTACACCACTCGATTCTCACTCACTCGCTTGTATCCTCCCCTGTACAAGTACTTCACTGCAAGATAATACAAATCTCCTCCCCCTGGACGTAGGGCCTCCTTTGCCCAAACTAGGCTAAATCTTTGTGTCCATCTTGCATCACCATCTGGATTAGGGAGCACACAAAACATGTTTACTCATTGGCTTAGGGCACCCTAGGTTCCGATGTCGATAGTTGGCACACCAGGTAGGGGATCAGCGTGTCACAACCGCTTCCTGCCATTTTGCCGATGGCAGATTTTGTTCCGCCACTACCATTCGCCATGGTGATCTGGTTTGGGAGTCTTGAGTTCATGTCACTTGGCCACGCCCTTGACATGGTCCTGCTCTCACCCAGGAACCTGGATGATAATGATCATGGGAGGAGACACACGTTGGTCCTGCCACTCTTATCATGCATTGGCAGCCAGGAAGAGGCGCGATCGGCGCAACCATCGTCACCACCTTGCGGGCAAGGCGCGTTCGGCGTGGCTGTAGAGAGTTTGGCTACAGAGGATGGGCTAGAGGGACACCACGATGCCCTGACGTTCACAAAGGGGACCGAGTGTGGTCTCTTCTGTGGGTGCACTCACCGAGGGGACCAAGTGTGGTCTCCTCTACGGGTAAGGCTCCAACGCCATCCAACCAGCTCCCACATGGGTTGTTCGAGGACCGTTGCCACTCCTATTTGGCCTAAACAACTTTGGCAATCCATACTCCTCTATGACGAGCACCAACATGAGCATGTACGAGGATCTCCTGGGGCACTTCCTACGAGCCACCATGGACCTTCACCAACACCAAGAACATCAAACAGCTACGTCACTCTTGCCTTTAGAGCCTCGAGGCTTTGTACATATTCTCAATTCATGGATAAGGAATACATCCATGTTCAAACCTTTCTTTCATGAAAAACAGGTGGGCTCGACCCTGCCCTCATAGAGTCGAGCCTCCCTCGGGGGCTGGAAGAGGGAGCCCTCTGCATCCCTAAGAAAAAAATCTTGCATTTTTTGAAAATCTTTCACATAGTCAACAAGGCCGCGAGGACACCCTAAGGCCGAGGGGACGTTGAGCCATGAGATCGCCTACGCCTTTGGGCTACGGTACCTCCACTCACTCCCCGATACCAAGGAGCACAACCACATGCTAAGAAGACTTAGTAAAAGCACACAATTTTGAAAAATTAATGTCTAAGCATTCCTATATGCTTCGATGCGAGTTCCTACATAGTCAACAAGGCCGCGAGGGCACCCTAAGGCCGAGGAGCCGTTGAGCCACGAGATTGCCTACGCCTCTGGGCTACGGTACCTCCACTCACACCCCACACCGAAGGGCGCAACCGTGCACCAAGAAGATTGCGTAAGAACTCAACTCGAGCAAAAAGGAATAACTGTTGGGAATATGCCCTAGAGGTAATCATAGAGATGATGATATTCCAGTTGTATCTATGACATGCATTAAGTGTTCATTGAATATCCATTATAGACAACTTGTGTTGATTGGCAATTATGTGAATTATTTGTGGAACTCAATTACTTGAATGGTTATTCTAAAGTTGTCCCTGGTCAGCATTCTTGTGAGAACACACTTGAATATTAGACCAGCACATGTATTAGTTGATGGCTATGTTTCACAAGTCATGGACATGGAGATGTCAAACTAATAATGTGGGCACATGTGAGACATGTAGGCTAGACTGACCCGACATGAGAAAGTCTCTATTCATGTCATATACGTTATGTCCTTAGACCTGAGATTGTGGTATGTACTCACGATGTGAAACGGCCTACTTAGGGACTATCAAACGCTGCTCTGTAGCTGGGTAGTTATAAATGTGGTCTTCAGGTGGTCGGGAAGCATGCTATGAGACATAGACAATCAAGATGGAATTTGCCCCTCTCTACGCGAGAGAGATATCACTGGATCACTCAAGTGATTGGATCAATAAATGCATGGTTGTGCTTGGGTTAAGTGTTAACCCACGACTTGAACCATATATCGAGTGGCAAAGGGAATAACTTGTATGTGGTCGTAGTGGTTCGTCTGATATGATTTTGCATGCACATAGGAGTTGTCATGCCTTGCTACAGGCCACTATCAACTATTGGGCAAGTAGGAGTACTCGACCCATGTCAATGTGTGTGTGAACCCATAGGGTCTCACGCTTAAGGGGCTGGAAACCTAATTTGGGTTGGACCCGAATTAGACAAGGCTTAGGGTTACTAATGGGCCTCCAACTCGTGAGCTCATTGGGGACGCCTATATAAGCAAGGGGAAGGGGCGCGGCCAGGGGGTTACACGCCTTTAACAGCCGCCGTCGCCCTCCCCACGCTCGCGCCTTCTGCTCCTCATGGACATAGTAGTTCGGAGGCGCATCGCTTCTTCCCTCCACATGTGGGATTCCTCGGAGGTGTTGCATCTGGAGCACTGGGATGAACCGCATGAAGGGGTTGACGTGACAGACGACCATGCAACTGCACTGCCTGCTGTGACGCGTATGACTACATCGAGTCATCTTTCGCTGCACCTGCGCATCTAGTGGTAATCCCATAACCTATAACTAGCAGTAGATCCTAGTTTATGAGGTAGAAAAGTTTTGTTTTCTATCTAGCGTAGCACCCTCATAACCCTACAGTGGTATTTGAGCCATTACTGCCTCGTTATAGGTTCAGTTTTGGGCATATAGTTGATATGCGAAAATAATAGATGCAATCTACTAGGTTTGGTTGCACATGTTGATTAGATCTATTTGTGAAACCGGGTGGTAGATGGAAACTCAATCTATTTTCATGCTCTTTTTGCATGGTCATGTAACGATCTACTCATACCGGTCGGTTTAATCCGCCATCTGAGTTAAGTGAAACATGTAAGACCATACATGTTGGGCATAGATCAATGGGATTAATCTAGTGAAAAATAGAGGGACTCCGAATGGTTCAGATTCAGGTTGATGAGATCAATCTAATGAGATTTTCATAGAGATTCCATAGATGCGATCTGTGTAATCCCGTGTGGTTGCTACCTGTCGTAGCGCATAGAATCGTTCTATGCCTAACTTGTTTTTGTAGGGTATGATGTGATTAGTATGGCCCATGTGTATGTATGTAATTTTTCATGGCCTGTGTGTCATGTAAGCAACACGGCTGGAGCCATATGTGTTTCCATTTGATGTATTGGCCTGCGCGCCATCTTGTGATCTTGCGACTATGTAATTAGTATAGCTTGCAGCAAGATAGTTCTTGGAGGACTTATCACAAGTAGGATGGCACACGTGGATTGTGGAGATGGAGATCACCATGATGGGCAAGATGATGGAGATGGAGATCACCATTCATTAAAGGGCCATACCATGTCACTATGTGTGAATGTGATTCTCATTACTATGTTCTACTTTCACATGCTATTATGTTTTTGTCTACATGAGTCCAGTAGTGAAGTAGAACGATCCCTTAGCAATGTTTAAGTTGAATGCTTCCCCAAACCTTGCACTGTAATAAGTCTTGTACAATCGGTGGTGGGTCTATAAAATTAGGGTGCCACTGGTTTTTCTCGACTAGGCAGGTTCGTATCGGATACTTAATGCAAGAAGGTTTGGTTACTTGAACAAGGTCATCCTAACGGTTAGGGATCTTGAAGCATGGTAAGGTTGAGTGCTTGGCATAGGGATGCTAGCCCAACAACAAGAGTCATATGAGATTTTATTAGCAAGGTGTTGCTTATCGATCTACCATACCGACCAGCGGTGATGCTAAAGCTCATTGGTCGGGATGTTAGTTGTGGGTCTTGAATCACTAAATATCAATTGAGGGATATTGATTTTAGTGGGAGTATATTCTATTTGATATAATTTACTCCTTCATGGATACATTGTCTTAGTATTTTGCATTACTTTTGTTATAGATGGCCGCTCGCAATCAACCATTTTCTTTGCGTACAATTCTTGAGAAAGATAAGTTGAATGGAACAAATTACGCGGATTGGGTCCGTAACCTGAGAATTGTTCTGAGGGCTGAGAAAAAGGAAGATATTTGAGACACCCATTACCAAATGAGCCTAAAGAAAATGCACCTACTGCTGAAAGAACCGCTTACAGGAAAGCATGCGATGCTGATCTTGAAGTGAGTTGCCTTATGCTTGCTTCCATGGCATCTGATCTGCAGATGCAGTTCGATAACAATCACTCAGTGAACGATATGATCGTGGTGCTTGAGGAGATGTTCCACACGCAGGCTAGGACTAAAAGGTTCAATGTCTCTAAGGCACTTGTGGAAACCAAGCTTGCAGAGGGCGCAGCAGTAGGACCACACGTAATCAAGATGGTTGGTTACACTCAAAGGTTGGAGAAGCCAGGCTTCCCAATCAGCCAAGAGTTGGCTACTGATTTTATCCTCTTGTCTCTTCTGCCCAGCTATGGAAACTTTATCTTGAACTACCATATGCATGGGGCAGAGAGAGGCTTGAGTGAACTATATGGTATGCTGAAAACAACAGAAGCTGACATCAAGAAAGGTGCCAGTAGTAGCCAAGTCTTGGCGATCTAGAACAGACCTCGGTTCAAGAGGAAGGGCAAGAAGAAGGGCAAGGCTAAAGATGAGATCTCTAAGCTAAACCCATCTGCCGCTAAGGCTAGACCATCTGCAAATTCTGATTGCTTTTATTGTAAGGGGAAAGGTCACTGGAAAAGAAATTGCAAGGAGTACTTGGCGTCCTTAGAGAAGGATGGCAACGGTAAAGGTATTACTGCTACTTGTACCCTTGTTGTTCATCTTACGAACATTTTTCTCGCTAACTCATATATCAATTCCTAGGTATTTGATACCGGATCGGTTGCTCATATTTGTAATACGATGCAGGGAATGATGAGAAGTAGAAGCATTGAAAAGGGAGAGGTTGACTTCCACGTGGGAAATAATGCAAGAGTTGCTGCGTTGAATGTCGGGATGATGCAACTTCACCTGCCATTAGGATTTATTATGGAATTGAATAATTGTTATTTTGTTCCTATTTTAAGTCAAAACATTGTGTCACCTTCATGTTTGATGAAGGATGGTTATTTATTTGCATGTAAAGACAATGGTTGTGTGATCTCAAAGAATGATGTGTTTGTGGCTTTTGCATCCATTATGAGTGGGTTATTTATTTTAAATCTTGATGATGCACCTGTCTGTAATTAGTGCTAAATAGCCTTGACTTAATGAGTTAAGTCCAACCTATATGTGGCATCATCGCTTGGGTCATATAAGTGAGAATCGCATGAAGAGGCTCCATGATGATGGCCTTCTAACTTCGTTTGATTTTGAATCATATGAGACATGTGAGGCTTGCATGCTAGGCAAGATGACCAAGGCGCCATTCAAAGGAGTTTTTGAGAGGGTGTCTGACTTGTTAGAACTTTTACATACTGATGTATGTGGAGCAATGAGCACGACAGCTAGAGGCAAATTTCAATACTTCATAACTTTTACTGATGACTTTAGTAGATATGGATATATCTACCTAATGAAGCATAAGTCTGAAACATTTGAAAAGTTCAAAGAATTTTAGAATGAAGTAGAGAATCAACATGGCAAGAAGATCAAGGCCTTGTGATCTCATCATGGAGGCGAATATCTAAGTCACGAGTTTAGCAATCATCTTAAGAGTTGTGGAATTGTTCCACAGCTAACGCCACCCGGAATGTCTCAGAGAAATGGCGTGTCTGAGTGATGTAATTGGACCTTGTTGGACATGGTTTGGTCTATGATGAGCTAGTGGGACCTACCTTTATCATTTTGGGGATACACTCTAGAAACAGTCGCTTTCACATTGAATAGGGTACCATCTAAGTCCATAGTTAAGACACCATATGAGATGTGGACTGGTAAGAGTCCCAGTTTATCTTTTCTAAAAATTTGGGGTTGTGAAGTTTATGTCAAACGACTTATATTAGATAAACTAACACCCAAATTGGACAAGTGCTTTTTCATGGGATATTCGAAGGAAACTTTGGGGTATTATGTCTATAACCGGTTAGAGGGCAAAGTGTTTGTTACTCGAAACGGTGTTTTCTTAGAGAAAGAGTTTCTCAAAAGATAAATGAATGGACAAAAGGTGTATCTTGAAGAAGTTCAAGATGAGCCAGTAGGGACTGACTCTACGAGTGATGCTAATGTAGCAGAGCAAGTTGAGACACCCGTGGCAGTGGAGACACCGCCACAACCATGAAGATCAGTGAGACTTCATGCATTGCATGGGGATTTGTTATTGTTAGACGATGACGAACCTACAGATTATGCGGAAGCTATGATTGATCTAGATTTTGAGAAATGGCAAAGTGCCATGAGATCCGAGATAGATTCCATGGGAGACAATCGAGTTTGGAACTTGGTTGACCCACCTGATGGGGTTAGACCCATAGAGAGAAAATGGATCTTTAAGAAGAAGAAGGATATGGACAAAAATGTTCATGTCTATAAAGCTCGCCATGTTGCAAAGGGTTTTCGGCAAGTTCAAGGGGTTGACTACGATGAGACGTTCTCACCGATAGCGATGCTTAAATCTATCTGGATCATTCTAGCAATTGCTGCATATTTCAATTATGAGATATGGCAGATGGATGTTAAAACAGCCTTTCTAAATGGATATTTGGAAGAGGATGTTTATATGATACAACCCGAAGGTTTTGTTGATCCTAAAAATGCTAGAAAAATATGCAAGCTTAAGAAATCCATTTATGGGTTAAAGCAAGCTCTCGGAGTTAGAATCTTCATTTTGATGAGGTCATCAAAGGGTTTGGCATGACGGATGACCATGCAACTGCACTGCCTGCTGCGATGCATACGACTACATCGAGTCGTCTTCCACTGCACCTACGCGTCTAGTGGTAATCCCGTAACCTGTAACTAGCAGTAGATCCAGGTTTATGAGGTAGAAAAGTTTTGTTTTCTGGCTAGCGTAGCACCCTCATAACCCTACAATAACAGACTTGAACTCAAAAAGCATTCGAAACACATATACACATGCATAATGTTTTCAAGGCCCCCAGGGCCGCAACATCATAGTTTACAAAAAACTAAGTTATTACATGGGCCTTCATGAACAGATTTGGCTCACAGGCCAGCTTCTTTGTCTTGACCTGCAGGGAGGACCTCAGGCTCGAATAGCTTCGCCAACCGACCAACGGGCTCCTCAGTGGGCTCGACTCTACTTCATCAGAGCCGAGCCTCCCTCGGGGGCTATAGGGGGGAACCCCTGATACGCATGGAATATTGAATAGCTACGTCGCTTCTACCCAAAGGGCCTCCATGCCTTTGTACATTTCCCATATCATGAATAAGAAGTACTTTTGTTTACAAGTTCAAACTTTCAATTCACATGTACAAGGTAGCCTCGACTCTGCTTCATCAGTGCTGAGCCTCCCTCAGGGGCTACAAGGGGGTTCCCCGAAGTCCCTAAAAAACTCACACATTTTCTCAAAATTCAACGCCTACTCTTTCTCACACGCCTCAATATGTGTTAGTCCTTAGTCAAAAATGTCACGGGGATGACCTAAGGGTCGAGGGCTATCGAGCCACGAGATCTCCTATGCCTCCGGGCTACGGTACCTCAACTTGCTCCCCCCTTCGAGGGTCACGACCAAGTGCTGATTTTGCTAAGTGAAAATACAGTTAGGAAGGCAAGAAAGAAAAGGACGTAAAACTCACAAAATTATGTATACACATATGCATATTATTTTTAAGGCCATCAAGGCCACACCGTCATAAGTTACAAAAGTTAATCTATTACATGGGCTTTTTTGCCTAGATTGGCTCACAGGCCACTTCGGGCTCGAATAGCTTCACCAGACAACCTCCAGGCTCCTCAGCGGCCTCGACCAAGGCTAGGTGCACCTTCTCATTCTTGGTGTTAGTCTTCGAGGGGTCGCTAACGAAACCGTGGGAGACTACCTCTATGTCGTATATGAAGCCAGAGCATACGACCACCATCGCCCGCTTCACACCGACATGGAGAGCATTCCAGACCTACTCCCTCATGACGTGGCTGAGCTCATACAACCAAATCAAGAGGGAGTTCCCATGAATGTCACCCTTGACCTCCTCCTAAGGACGCGGCATTCTCGGTAGCCAAGGCCTCAAGGGCCTTATCCGCCTCCTCCTGGGCCTTGGCGGCTCTGGCCTGGGCTTTCCCCATTTCCTCCCTGGCCTCAGTCTCCACCTCCTTGGCCCCAACCGCCTCCCCTCAAGTCAAAGATGTGTCCTCCTTTGCCTTCTCCACCTCCTCCTGGGCCTTGGCCGCATCCTCCTTCCCCTTCTTCGCCTCGACCCGAGCAGCCTCGACCGCTGCCTGCAGCTCCGGGACCTGTTCCCACTTGTCCTTCGTGTGATGGATCAAGTAGGACTTGGTATGAGAGCACCTCTTCAGGGCCTGAGAGTAAAGAAACACAACAAAAAGAGGGGAAGATCAAATAAGCAAGTGAACTAACCCCCACACCATGAAAGAAGGTCACATACCCTGAAGCATTGTGGAAAGTCATTGGAGACTACATCAAACACCATCTTCAAGGAGTGCTGCAACCAGGCACAGTACTCCTCGACTTGCTGCCAGTGCTTGACCTCTGTGGGGTTGTTCACCTCGCACATGGGGGCAGCGGGGGATGCTAGGTCTAGGATGTGGATGGCCCCCGAACCCCAGTCCGGGAGCTCCGCCTTGATGCACTCCTGCACCACCTCCATGATGGCGTCCCCCATCTCAACTGTGCCGCCGCTCTTGAGAACTCGGCTGGCCAGTGTGGGGAACTGCAACCCCGCCCTCTCAATGACCATTGATGGCCTGGCCTCCTCTGCCTCCTATTTCCCTTGGGCAAGAAGGCCGGGATCGCTTGACGCCCGATCGCTTGACGCCCTAACAGACATCTCAACCGGGGTCTTTTGTGCGGTCAACCGTCCGACTTCTCGCCGCGTCATGACGTCTTCGAGCCACTTTTCCTGATGCTGTGGCAGTGGCAGCTCTGCCTTCCACTGTGAGGACGTCTTTGAGCCACTCTTCCATGATGGCCCCGGCAGTTGCTGTGGAGGGATTGCAACCATCTCCTTTGCACCCCCAGTAGAAGGACCTGCCTCCTCGCCCTCGAGGATAATCAGGGACAACACCGATGCCCCCAGTTGCCAGCCACCAGAGGCATCCCTGGGTGTGGCAGTGCCGGGAGGCACATTGGTTCGCTCCCAGTTAGGGTCTACGCTCCCTTCCACCATGAGCTCTGAGGCGACCGAACCCACGGTGGAAGCAGCACGTTGAGCCAGGGCCGCGCGGGCCTTCATGACCCAGGCAACCCCCGCCACCTTCGGGGAAGCCGAAGCGACGCCTGGAGCCATCATCATCGTCCTCGCCACGGTGTCGGTCTTGAGGCACTTAGCAGGAGAAGGGCCCACTGACTAGTGGGCGCGCTTGAACCTAAACCTCACACGACACAGAGGACATCGTGAGCACCTAAATTGCCACAAAAAGGCAAAAAATAACCTAAGTCACCAAAAACTTACCCCACAGGAAGGAGGGGCGCCCTCTTTGAACTGCTCAGGGGCTTCGAGCCCTGCTTTGAGGGCCCCTTGTCTGAGCCTGAGTCGCTCGGAGCCACCGCCGATGACGCCTTCAGCGTATCACGCCTGTCTGGAGCCAACAAGCTCTGAGTCTGCGCACCGGTTGCCGAGGACCTGGCCCGAGACGGTGGCATGCTCAACTTCTCCTACGAAGGAGTCAGAGGCTTCCTGCCACACGTGTGATGACATGACATCCTTCGTCAAGAGGAAGGGCCACTTGAGCCCTGCCTTCGAGGCTGCTCCGAAGCCCTCGACGCCCGGCCTTTCATAGATACCGAGGATGCAGTCAAGGCTAGCATCGATGACCCAACTCTGAAGGCTCCTTGTGTATCATGGAGGCCCTCCGTAGGCCCCCTCTATGCCGCTCGACTCTGACGGCGCCCTACGTAGAGATGCGTCTGCACCTCCTTGTCATCGCTGTCCCCCTCCTCTTCCGAGGGGGACTCCTCGACGGGGAGCCCTTCTCGCCTCTGCCTCGCCCGACGCTTCTCACGCGCCAGGCACTTGATTCTCTTCACCTTCTTCTTCTTCTTCTCCTCGTCCTTGGTCTTCTTCTGCTGCTGGTTGGAGTGACCCCTCACCTGACGTTCGGCCTGGTCTTCCCTGACCGGGGGCACCAACGCCTTGAAGTCAATAGGAGGCTATGCCCAGACCCATGATAAAAAAGCTTGAGGATGAGTCAAAGGCAGAAATAAAGATAGCGATCCAATGGATAATATGACAACATACTCACCAGCTCGATGTGGCCATTGTCAGGCAGCATCAGGATGCTGTTGACTTCATACAGCACAAAAGAGCTAGCCACTGCACCCCACACCTGCCTCGTGATCTCCTCGAGGGGAAGCACCTTGGACGACATCTGGCACCCCTCGAGCGATGCCCCGGGGACCATTTAGTCCAAGCGCAAAGGACATCACATCAAGGGGAGGAACCTCTGGCTATGGAATGTCAAAACAATGATCCCGGTGGTCAGGTCTGGCTCACGCAGGGTCCTCAGCGTGTCAAGGAGGGGGTTCAGCCTCCCCTGCCACTCCTTCACCATGACATGAGACCAGTGCTCCAGGCGTGCCTCGATGGTACGTCCGGTGAAACAGGGCAGCCAACCCTTATTGTTGTGGATGTAGAACCATCGAGCATGGCACCCATCGTGGTTGGACGACAGTCTCGTTAGGATGAACAGCTCTGGCCACTTCAAGGAGAGGTTGCAGTAGCCGACACGGACAGTTCTCTACACCCCTTGTGACACTGGCTTGGTGAAGTGCTCGCCCTTGAAGAGGTGGAGCCACAGCTCCTAGTGTGGCTCCACCCCCACATACCCTTCACAAACAGTGGTGAAGATTGCCGCGTTGGAGATGGCATTGGGGGAGAAGTGCTGCAGCTCGACCCCGTAGAATTGGGTGAGCGCCCGCGTGAATTGGCTCGGTGGAGATCCGAACCCTATCTGGTGGTACTTGATGAAGCTCACCACATACCCCTCTGGGGGGTTTGGCTCCCAGTCCTCCTTCGGTGGCACCATCCACTCCGGTCGACCCTCCGAGATGACGGGGCGAAGAAGCCCATTCTTCACCAACCCGTTGAGCTCCTCCTCTGAAACGGCCGATGGGAGCCAATCCTCCGGGGAAAGAAGCTCCCACGCCATGGCGACCGCATGGATTTTCTTGGCGGATGGATGGGAGGGAAGGTTTCCAATCTTTGGCTCTTTTTCTTTCTAAGCGCTAACAGGCAGGGTGGCTAGGCTCTCCGGTGGTGGCTATGGCGTTGAGCAAAGGGAGGCAAGATGAGGGGCGAATGAAGCCTTCCCCCGAATTTATAAGCGACGATGAAGGTGGATCAGGCCAGGAGACAGGTAAATCCCCGCATTTATTTCGCCTACCTACCACCCACCTCGATTCCTGTGGACAAGGGATACATGTGAACTGTTTGAGCTCTAGCAGTTGCACGCCCCCCAATCGCGTCGTTTCAGCTTCATCCTCAAAAGATGCACCCAACGGGCGGAGAGGCGAATCGTGGTGATATCTCCCCCGAAATACGCGCCCACCACACCGCTCCAACTTCCGCCTAAAAGGATGCGCCTGGTGCACAAGAGGAGTTATCCATGAATGGAGTCTTCCACAGCAAGAAATGCAGGCCCAGGCCCCTTGAAATCTCAAGGGAGCGAAGGCTGGCCCTCGATCAGGGTTCGACAGTAGCCCTTGAGTACCTGTGTCAGGGATGATGAGGGGGGAGCCAACACGAGTCCCTTGTCGAGAATGAACTCTCGAAGCCCCCTCGAACATATTCAAGAAAAGACTAAGGGACCACATTGGAATCCCTCGAAGGGAGGTGTTGAGCCATTGAACCCGATCAAAAGGGGTCAGCATCCATGTGACCCATTGTTTTGCTTCAATAAGAGTGCCTCCGGGCCACAAGTCAACACCAATCGAATGGGGCATGAGCTCTTACTTGAATTTCCTACTAGTAGCTCAACCGAGACATCAGAGCTCACCGAAACAGGGGTAGCACGATGTTTCTCACCCCTCCTCCCGAACAAAAGGGATCGTGAGGGTCGAAAGAAAAAAGATGGGCTTGTCCCTGATCAACCTCGACTAAAGAGGCTTGGGGCTCACTCGCAACTGGATGGCCTCGACGAAAGAGGAACCAATGATCCGGGGGGCTCGACCACTCGAGCACACCTCTGTGGGCATAGCATAAAAGCCCTCAGGCGAGTATTCTACTCCCCCAAGGCCTCGGGGGCTACACCCGATGGGTGCGCTCGCTCGCACCCATCGGAAAATACCACTACTACAACTCCAGTTCATGAGCCTCTGCGTGGGTGCCAGCACTCACACAGAGACTCGAGGGCTACTGTCGGATACCTAAATAAAGGAGTATCCTAAACCCACTACTAGAAGAATTACTCCCCCAATCATCCGAGATACCACAAACAGAGATGTGGGCCCACTGACGTACCCGGAGCTACACCGGGGCGGCCCATGAGCAGCGTTGCACAAGCCAAGACAGCCACTCGCTTGACGGGACCCCCGAGTGACGGAAGTCCGCCCGAGCGGACAACCCCCCGTCGAGTGACGGAACTCCACCCGTGTGGACGACCCCCTTGAGGTGACGGAAGTCCGCTTGAGCGGATGACCCCCCATCGAGTGACGGAAGTTTGCCCATGCGGATGAACCCCCGTCGATTACTAGTACCCTCCCCCGAATCTACCTACTCCCCGTACAGGAGTCAGTGAATTTAATTCATCTCACCCACTCCCGCCTAACCGTATGGCTACAACAGAGTAAAGGGAATAGGTACAGCGGTTGAATCCCACTTTACCACCAATCCCCAAGAGGTGTCTCCATTGCAAATCACCACCACCATTCCATGTTGCGTACACATGCTGCTCCCATGGGTGTCTACTGACGTACATCCACCATGCCAAGGAAACCCCAAAAATCAACGCCATATGTTTTACCTCGGTCAAGAAGCAAAACCGGCCATCCACCTTAGGGCACCAGCATCCTTGCTAGCTGCTGCCCCTCTAGCTCGTTGAGCAAGCTAAGCTCATGTCTCTATCATCACCATACCATGCATCTCCTGATGACGTAGATGCAAATCCACCAGAGCTATGCACCTATTTGATGTTATGATCGAGGCACCTTCCTCCCACGCATGCAGCTAGAAGTAGCAGTGAGTTGTGGTGCCTGCGTCCATACCAAGCCAAGGTACAAGATGAACTATTTATAGTTTTGCCATCCATCTTATAAATCTCATATCTTCTCCTTTTTTGATCTAAATCGATCCATTCAAGTTGCGTTAGATTCGTTTTTGTAAAGTCTACCTGTTAGTATCACTGTTAGATTTATATTCAACTTTTGAAAACCAAGATTTATTTTAATCTATTATTTTATAATAGAAAATCTTAATCAATTCATAACTTCTTTGTTCTAGCCCCATTTTCAGTGATCTTTATGTCTGTGTGATCGTAGTAACACATAGATTGGTTTTAAAAGCTTTTCATTCTATTTTACTATTTTGGTGTACTATTCTAATTTAGTTTTATTATTTTCTTCATGTATGATTACCTCGATGCTTGTGTGGTGTTCTATGATCGTGTCCAGTCGGTGAGCTTTGCGTTGGTGATCAAAGAAGATGAAGATCAAGAAGCAGTTCTACAAACATTTGGATTTGAAGAAGGGTCTAATTTTAAGACAAGTATAGTTGGGACCATCCTTGTTACCTATTCACTATAAACACTAAAATCATATACATGTGTCTCTTTGCTACCCTGTTAGGATTACCTAGCTTTGAACACTTGTTTACCTTGATAACTGGGGATGTTGCATTTGGGTAGTATGTTGCTAGCGCAAAACTTTAACCATGATCATGTATGCTGGAATAATGAATATGTGTTAACCATATAAGATGAATGTAATCCTTTGGCAAAAGCTGGGACTTTTCGTATAGCTACGGGGGCTATATGGCTCTGGCTCTAGTTGCTTCTGGGACCTTTTCTAGCTTGTTAGTGGTATGCAGGTTGGGTATAGGACAATCTCTGTCCTTATGAGTATAGCCGGGAAGGAATATGCCATATTGGAAGGGGGTTCCTACATCTGATGTTTACACGCCCCTAAGGGGTTAGAGGAACCTATGAGTGGCTTTATATGGTTTTCGATGTTTTAGGAGTCATGACCCTAGATATTTGGAAATTATGACTCATAGTGAAAGTGTACACCTATGATCAGAGTTTAAATCAATATATTGTCTGTGCCCACGGTTACGGGTGGCCTGAAAAACTAAGGGAATTTGTTATGTTCATTTAATGGTTTATGTGCAATTTGTTTATTCAGTTGTATTTCTGATCATGTGGTTTTAGGGATGATACTACCTTATTGTTGCTAATGGCTAAAATATGACATACACTAAAAGCTAAATGTAGTTTCACCGTGTAAACCTTTATTGAGCCTCACGAACCCCTGCTGTGCTTGCTAAGTACGTTTGTACTTACACTTGTTTCATTTCATTGTTTGGAAAATCCCGGATGGGTAACAGATCAGGATTAGAGTGAGAGTTATCGACACGACTACTAGCTTGTGTCAACCAGTTGACGTGTTCCTTTGGTGGAGCTTCATCTGAAGAGTTATTTTAGTTATGTCGTATTTTTGTTAAAGACAAGGTCACGCTATTCATGTGCTATGTAATAAACTCTGATTTGGTACTATTTATAATTTGTCAACTTATGCGTGTGAGGGTGCTACGCTATGCTAGCCAGAAAACAAAACTTTTTGACCTCATAAACTAGGATCTACTGCTAGTTACAGGTTACGAGATTACCACTCGACGTGTAGGTGCAGCAGAAGACAACTCGATATTGTCATATGCATCATAGCAGGCAATGCAGTTGCATGGTCATCCATCACCTCAATCCTCTCACTCTCAGGCAGTGCAGATGCATCTGCGGATCAGGTTCCATACAAGCAAGCATGAGGCAACTCACTTCGAGATCCGCATCACAAGCTTTCTTGTAAGCATTTTTCTCAACAGCAGGAGCACTCTCCTCAGGCTCATCTGGTAATGGGGTGTCTAGAATATCTTTCTTTTTCTTAGCCCTGAGAATAATTCTCAGGTTGCGGATCCAATATGCGTAATTTGTTCCATTCAACTTATCTTTCTCAAGAATTGTATGCAAAGAAAATGGTTGATTGCAAGTGGCCATTTACAACAAAAGTAACACAAAATACTAAGACAATGTATCCATGAAAGAGTAAATTATATCAAAATAAAATATACTCCCACTAAAATCAATATCCCTCAATTGATACTTAGTGATTCAAGACCCACAACTAACAAGTCAACTAGTGAGCTTTAGCGTCACCGCTAGAAGACATGGTAGATCGATAAGCAACACTTTGCTAATCATATCACATATGACTCTTGTTGTTGGGAAGTATCTCTATGCTACGCTCAACCTACCCATGCTCCAAGGTCCCTAACCATTAGGATGACCTTGTTTAAGTATCCAAACCTTCTTGCAGTAAGTATCCGATACGAACCTGCCTAGTCGAGGAAAACCAGTGGCACCCTAATTTCATAGACCCACCACCGATTGTACAAGACTTATGACAGTGCAAGGTTTGGGGAAGTATTTAACTTAAACATTGCTAAGGGATCGTTCTACTTCACTACCGCAGTCATGTAGACAAAAACATAATAGCATCTTAAAGTAGAACATAGTAAGAATGGCATAACACAGACATGACTTGGTATAGCCCATTATTCCTTTGGGGATCTCCATCTCCATCAATCTATGCATCACGGTGATCTCCATCTCCATGATTCGAGTATGCCATCCTTCAGTGATGATTCCGCCAAGACTAGCTACTACTAGCGCAAGTAAAATGAAATTACATAGTCACGGATAGATCATCACAGATTTGCACACAGGCCATTATATTAATTTTGACAATATGTATGTGGCTCCTGCCCATATTGTCCTCATGACATGCATTCCATGAATTAAATACATACATGCATCACATACACATAAGGCTATACCAGTCATCAATACCTGCAAAACAGAGTTATCCAAATCCAACTTCTAATCTTGCAACGCAGAAAACTCTATTTTCCAAGCCTTATTTTGCAATTCTAATTTTGTCAAATGCTATGTAAAATTTTGTTCTCTACGATTTTCATTTAGAGTTCGTCTCAATCTGAGTTACGGTTCAAAAGTTACGGCTGCTTAACCAAATAGCACTTTTCTCGACAAACCGGCGCCGGGCAATAAATTCCATCCACCACCGCCGCGCATTATATGCGCTTTGCACTTGACCTAGGGTTCAATTCGACCAATCTAATTGATCTCTAACTCACCATTCCTAGATTTACATGAGTCACTTAACTTGGATGGCGGAATTCTGACCGGTACGAGTAGATCATTTCAAGACCAACACAGCAAGATGACAAACCAAGGTTAGAGACTCATCTACAACCATGCATATCACCATATGCACAAAACTGAACCTATAACAAGGCAGTAACCAAGCTATGATACCACTAAAGGGTTATGAGGGTGCTACACTAGCTAGAAAACAAAACTTTTCAACCTCATAAACTAGGATCTACTGCTAGTTACAGGTTATGGAATTACCACTAGACACGCAGGTGCAGCGGAAGATGACTCGATGTAGCCATACGCGTCACAGCAGGCAGTGCAGTTGCGTGGTCATTCGTCACCTCAATCCTCTCACATGGTTCGTCCCAGTGCTCCAGATGCAGCACCTCTGAGGAATCCCACATGTGCAGGAAGAAGCGATGCGCCTCTGGACTACTAGGTCCGTGAGGAGCAAAAGGCGCGAGCGTGGGGAGGGCGACGACGGCTGCCAAAGACATGTGTAACCCTGACCGCACCCCTACCCCTTGCTTATATAGGCATCTCCAATGAGCTCACGAGTTGGAGGCCCATTAGAAACCCTAAGCCTTGTCTAATTCGGGTCCAACCCGAATTAGGCTTCCAGCCCCTTAAGCATGCAACCCTCTGAGTTCACGCACACATTGACATGGGCTGAGTACTCCTACTTTCCCAATAGTTAATAGAGGCCTCTAGCAAGGCATGAAAACTCCTATGTGTATGCAAAGATCATATCAGATGAACCACTACGATCACATACAAGTTATTCCATTTGCCACTCGATATATGGTTCAACTCGTGGGTTAACACTTAACCCAAGCATGGCCATGCATTTGTTGATCCAATCACTTGAGTGATCCAGTGATATCTCTCTTGCGTAGAGAGGGGCAAATTCCATCTTGATTGTCTATGTCTCATAGCATGCTTTCCGACCACCCGAAGACCACCTTTATAACTACCCAGTCACGGAGCAGCATTTGATAGTCCTTAAGTAGGCCGTTTCACATCTTGAGTACATACCACAATCTTAGGTCTAAGGACATAATGTACATGACATGAATAGAGACTTTCTCATGTCAGGTCAGTCCAGCCTACATGTCTCATATGTGCCCATATTATTAGTTTGATATCTCCATGTCCATGACTTGTGAGACATAGCCATCAACTAATACATGTGCTGATCTAATATTTAGTGTGTTCTCACAAGAACACCGACCAGGGACAACTTTAGAATAACCATGCAAGTAAAGAGTTCCACAAAATAATTCACATAATTGCTAATTAATACAAGTTTTCTTTAATGAATATTCCATGAACACTTTATTAATTATGGATACAATTGGAATATCAACATCTACATGATTAGCTCTAGGGCATATTCCCAATAGTTTTGGGGATGATACTACCTTATTGTTGCTAATTGCTAAAGTATGACATACACTAAAAGCTAAATGCAGTTACACCTATCAACCTTTATTGAGCCTCATGAACCCCTGCTATGCTTGCTAAGTACGTTTGTACTTACACTTGTTTCATTTCATTGTTTGGAAAATCCTAGATGGGTAACAGATCAGGATTGGAGTGAGAGTTATCGACACGACTACTAGTTTGTGTTAACCAGTTGACGTGTTCCTATGGTGGAGCTTCATCTAAAGAGTGGTCTTAGTTATATCTTATTTTTGTTAAAGATAAGGTCACGCTATTCATGTGCTATGTAATAAACTCTGATTTGGTACTATTTATAATTTGTCAACTTATGTGTGCGACATCCTGGGGCGCATGTAAGGCTCTTATATATCTTATTTTAGTCCTTTAAAATGAGATATGACAGACACTAAGCACTAGTACCATCCGCACTAGACTTCTCAAGAAAAGCAATCCTAGCAACCTTCTCAGAATGCTCAGAGCACAACTCAACACAAGACTTGCAAGGACCTGACAAAACTGGCTCAGCTCTAGCCCTATCCAACTTCTCAACAAAAGCAGAGTACTTGGGCTACAAAGAAACAAGGCTACACATGTGAACAGCACATTCATCCCACTCAGTCTTGTTAGACAGAACAACTCTATCCTTCTTGAGACGCTCAAGTTTAGCTAAGGTCTTGAGAAACTTAGCCTTGAAGTCATTGCATTCTTTAGCAGCATGAATAAACAAAGCATCTTGCTTTAGCATGGTGTCATTCATAGAATCAAGCTTAGTGAGAAGAGATTCAATTGTGAGTTCTACCTCAGGCTCGGTGTCAACCTCGTTGTTGTCGCTGGTGGAGGTGTCATCAAATGCAATGGTGCAGTAACCTCCTCGGCGCTTGTTGGCATAGAAGCTCAAGCCGTTGAACTTGTTCTCGACCTTCTTCTTAGACTCATCATCACTCAGAGGAGAGTCACCATAAGAGTCAACGTCGCTGAAACACACAATGAGGGCTCACTGCTTTGCTTCTAGATGTTCGAAGTACTTCTTCTTCATGCGCTCGGGGTTGATGTTTTTCTTGGACTTGTACTTGCGAAGGGACGACTCATGCTTGTCCTTGTGCTTGGAGTAGTCATGCTTGTCGGAGTAGCTCTTGTTCTTGTTGAGGCAGCTAGCGACGTAGTGGTTGGGCTCTCCACATCTAAAGAAGCCTTGCTTGTTGCCACCATGTCAACGGTTCAGGCGGTTGTTGTGAAACTGTGAAAACTTGCTGATGACAAGCGCCAGCTCATCATCCCCAAAAGCCTCCATCTGCTCCTCTGTTGCAGACACAAGAGAGGACAAGGAAAGAGACAACTGTGATGGGTTAGCCAAAGAAGAACTTGAACTAGAGTTACCTGACACCAAAGCCATGGTAGGAGCAGACAGATTCTTGATCCTCGCCTGCGTCTTGAGGTCAATCTCGGTGGACTTGAGCTTGTTGAACTGCTCAGCCACGGTGAGAGTCTCGTAGTTGGTTGATTCAATGATCGTCTGCACCTTGACCTCCCAGACCCTCCGATCTCGAGCATATAGAAGCTTGAGTGCTCTCTGATGATCATCATAGGGCATAACTACATTGTTAGCTCGCATGTTGTTCACAATGTTGGTAAGGAGAGAGAACATCAAATCAACAGACTCCCCATCAACTTGAGTGAAGTTCTCGTACTCCATCTTGTATGTCTCGTAGAGTCTGGTTTTGACATGGTCTGTACCCTCATGGAAGATTTGAAGCCTCCTCCAGATCTCATGAGCAGTCACACAATTAGAAACACAATCAAACTCAGGAATCGAAAGAGCAGCATAAAGCTCAGCACAGGCAATATGATACGCATTGTGTTGGTCGACCTGCTCTTGATTGACACGAGCATCAAGTACCATGTAATCAGCATTCTCAATGATCTCCCAAACACATGAATCAATCCCCAAGAGATGCACTTGCATCTGAATCGTCCAATACGAGTAGTTCTCCCCATTGAATTGGGGTGGCTTGCCTGGTCGGTGATTCAAAGTCATGTCACCTTCTGTGGATCACGGACCGATTAAGGTGGAAGTGAACATTAATCGGCTCTGTTACTAATTGAAGGACCAAAAATGGCAACTAGAGGGGGGTGAATGGGAGCCGTATAAATTTCTCACAAAACACCACAAAACCAATGCAAAAGACGAAGATAAAACATAGATCAAACGCAGCTGGTCGGGAGCTAGTTGGCAACTGGATGCGAACTAGTCGGGATCCTGATCACGGTGGTTGGCAACCAGAAGAAAACTGGTCCAGAACTGGTCAGACCACGCTGATCACTATGGTCGGCAAGTGGTTCAAAACTGGTCGGGAACCGGTCAGAACCACACTGATCACTGTGGTCGGCAAGTGGTTGAAAGCTGGTCAGGAACTGGTCAGAACCACATTGATCACGGTGGTTGGCAAGTGGTTGGGAACAAGTTTGGAACTGGTCGAGAGTTTCTGGCCTGAAATGGGAGGCGCTTCAGCGCTGCAGTGCTTCTGCTAGTTCTCCCATTTCTGCCAACGAACTTCACCAAAATAGCTACCCGGCCACCGAAGAAAGAATCAGAGAGCAGGGATCAAGAGCAAATGCTGCTCAAATCAGCTCACTCGGCGCCTGAGTGCACGATACTGGTAGCACTACTTTTAGGCCCAACACAAAAATCCCTCATGCCATCAGAAAGCAGAGAACGAACGAAGCTCAGGGAAGAACACCTGCTCCAGACAGCAGTGTCGCGAGAACAAAAACTAGACTAGATCAATACATATTGACACTAGATGTTGCACAGACCATCACAAGGGAGATCGAAAGCTATCTCCAAGAAATCATCACTCAATTTAACTTCAACGGTCAAAAAAAGCAGATCTAGGCAGAGAACTCAATTTTTCTCAAATAACGCAGATCTTGCAATTTCTTGATGCACGAGTGGAATTGATTCAAATCACTTGGTGATCTAGTTCATCACTCGACAAAGCATCAATCAGCACAAAAAGAACAAGCCAAATCACTCCAAATTCGATGAATGAAAATTTGTCCAAAAATACCACCAAAAGTCAACATAGCACAGAGACAACCGGAAATCTCAAAACAAAATTCAACGCCCGGAGGGCATGAGGAGGGATTAGGGCCTCCTCTTCCCACTCAAAAATCTCTGGAGGACATCACACAAAAATTTGTTCTTGGACCTCTAAACAAGAACTTAACAGAAAGGGGAATCGGTTACTGGAAAAGGAGAAACAAAAAATGACAGAGGTAACAGAGGTCTGTGAGTGGGAGGCAGTCCACTCCTATTTATATGCCTATTACATAATTGCACTTCTGCCCTTAGATATTTTTAGAGCGAACCACCTAGCCTAGGGCACTATGGTCCAACTCAAGATTTCCTGATCCGACGGCCACCGCGCCTTCTCACCGGTAGCCTTGCCTCGACGCAATCTCCTTGATGTCGCCACGTGCCATCCAGCCACAATGGGACCTCTTCCTGAGTTTTGAGGCCCAAACACGCGAAACACGTCCCCGATGGTTTTAAGGGCAAACCACCAAACCATCCGCGAGTAGCATAGCCCATACGTGTCCCCCGCCGATGGTTTTGAGGAAAAACACCAAACCTCCTTGTGAGTAGTGTAGCCCGTACGCGTCCCCTGCCATGTACACTTGTGCTTGTCGATGTCCCAAGTGTTAGCCACCACAGCGTGCCACCCGGCCGTCTGGTCCGTCAGTCCAAGCCTAGCACCGCCCTTCACCACACCCGGTCCATCAGCACGACACGCCCTACTTGACCTCCTCCCGACCGCTGCCACTACATCCAAACTCTACACCTGCACATCACAAGCCAAAAGACACGTTTCAACACATAACCCTGTGCCAGGGGATCAGTAGAACCGCCGAACCAACCACCAACCACAAGTGTTGGACATGTTAACAATCGCTCAGCACATCAACAAAGATGCTACACCATGATATGGAAAATCATGTGTTTGCATGCGACCTTTGTTTACTATAGTACGCTTTGGTTTGGAGGTGCTCCATATTGCAATATGTGGTGCTTAGGTTAAAATGCCTTTCTTAATTAAATTAGACATGGAGTCTAGTTTGGTTATTGAACTAAAAATATGCTATAGTATATTTTAGAATATTCTGTTAGACTAACCCCTACAGGAAACTCTCAAATTCAATTAGGGTAAGTCAAGAGAGATAAACTCACATCGGAGATGAAGCAAGGCATATGATGAACTCCAACAACTTTGCACAAATGACATGACTCATCACCCATGGAAGAATCATAAGTATCAAAATTTATTTACTCATTTTGTTGTTTGCTACAAGTTACCTTTGCCATGAACCATGTTAAAGTTCCACAAAAAAGTTGCAAAACATGATAAATAGAATCTATGCTAACATATTCCTAAAAAGTATCCCTTCATTAGCATAGATGAAATTCATATAATTTGTGGACAACCCATATTTTGAAATTATTGCAATCCTTCAGGTATGTGTCTACTAACATTTTACAAGAAAATGAAAAGTGAAGACATCATAGCATTGACTCTTTCCAAGACTTAAGCTAGGATGCCAATGAGAAGCAGGGTGCAACTCACCTCATATGAGCCAATCAAAGACTTGCTCTCATTGTCCTTGAAGACATCATCTTGCACATCGACACACTACTATGAAAAAGAACTTTCGTGGCATTGCCCAAATGACCTCCATGGTGGATGTTATTGTTGCATGCTACGGTAAATCCCACGATTTACCACGGCCGGCATTTTTATTTATCATGATGGACATTTTTGCCTGCTGCAGTAAATCTATTTACCACAGCGGGCAACCTAAAATGTTCGCCACGAAAAATACCTATTTTCCATGGTGAACATTTTAGGTTGCCCACTGTGGTTAATAGATTTACCGCAGCGGACAATGTTAAAAGCCCGTCATGGAAAAATCCGAGGCCCAATAGGTCTAAAGTGAGGACCAATGGTGGTCATCAAATATAAATATAGAACCAGCTAGGGTTTCTTCAATCCCCACCCGACCACAACCGCACGTCTCCATGCGAGACTTTGCATCTCCGCGCCGCCAGGCGCCCAGGCCACCCTCTCTCTCTCCCCCACTGAAGCCTCTCTCTCCCTCTCCCTCTTCACTCCTCAAGTAGATCTCCAGGCCACCCCCTTCCCTCTATTGCCCATCGTGGCTCCGTTCTCCATCTGCCACGGCACGGGCAGCGAGAAGGATCTAGCACTCCCTCTCCTCCCTCCAAGTGTGGAGGCCCACAGCGTGGGGAGCGGTGACACAGCTAGCAGTGGCACAGAGGGCCTAACCTTGCCTGCTTTCCTCTCGATGCATGAGAGCGAGAGGTATGAAGGCCTAGCCCTGCGGCATGGTGAGCAGCGGCGCGGAGGCCCAGCCTTGCTTGTGGTCGTTCTGCTCCCTCTCCGTCTCCACCGGTGAGGTGGGCTCGTCTTCTCTCTCATACTCTCTCTACATCTCTTCTATATCCCAGACTGTCTCCTCTCAGGGTCAGCTGCGTGCAGATCCATCGAGGTGGAGGCTAGTGGCGCGTGGCTCTAGCGAGGTGGAGGCCAGCCGAGCGCAGACCCGGCGAGGTGGCAGCTAGCATGAACTCCATGGTGTGGGGCACATGGCATGGTTAGATCCATCATGGCATGGGGCTACCCTCTCATCAGGTATGCTTCCCCATCTTCCTCTCTCAGATCGAGAGCTGCCCCTCAGCTCTCCTTTTCTCTCAGATATGCAGTGACGACGACGCGGCCCGACGGTGGGGTAGCGTGGAGGGACGAGGCAATCTAGTTCCAGGGCTCTACGATACTGGACGACAGATCCAGAGGGCCACGGCAGCAGGGCGAGTGGAACCAGAGCACCAGCAGCGACGTGGCTTCAGCGTGGGCTACTGGGCTTGGTGGGCTACCAGGCTCGGGGGCCTTTTTTTAATCTTCTCAAATTGTTTGCCATAGCGGGAAACATATGGTTGTTGGCATTTCTTAGCATACTACTAAGGATAGACCCATAAGTCTGTCCTTAATAATAATACTAGAAATGTGTGATGACATTCCTAACCACCATTACTTCAAAAAGGGTAACCCTTGGCCCTTAATGGCGCTGGCCTTGGTAATGCAGTCTGGTAATAACAGTTAGAAGTGCCGGATTGGCCTTCCTAACCATCATTACTTACGATATGCAAAACTGTGGCATGGCGTCATGGGGTGCAACAAGAATTACAATCCTTAAGTAATGGTACTTAGGTACGCCAATCGATAGCTCAGTAAGAAATTAGAATAAATCTGCAAGCACACAGAACTATCATTGTAGCATTTCAACCCGTGAGTATTCAGGGGTGTCGTATTTATAATTTCCCGTAGGAGGAAAATATGCATCAAGCATGGTGTAAACATGATTACTTATTAAGTGTAAAGGTAGTCATAGAATAAAAGGAATAAGACATGATATTCAAGATAGTGGACACACATCGAGGTCAGCTTCAAGGATAAAAGAGAAATAAAGAATAAAAGAATATAACTAAATAGAGCAGGCATTGGTCACATATAATTATGCAAAGAACTATTAGTAAAACATCTAATTAGTAAGTCTAGCATCAAGACTAAGTCTGGGATGATAGGGAGATCCCCGCAGCTGGTCTACCAGCCGATAGAGACTTTACGAACTCCTACTCAATATCCGAATGTGGGGAAATGCTAGGGATGGACAGGGCTATCGCCACCTGCCCACCTACCCCTCTGCCCGTGGGATACCAACATATTCACCAATCTTCGCATACCCGAGCACCATGCCCGTGTAATTGGAAACAACTCCTAACCCCCACGGACCCCAACCCTTCGGATTGATAGGCTAGGTTAAGAGCAACCAAGAAGGCACAATGAACCATCACCTCATCCCTAGTTCTTCCTCTATTCATACTAATTCAATGAACGATGAAGAACGATGATGAACAAATCAAGAACATAATACATAAACTATATACTAGATCATATATTATGCTCATAACATGATCATAACTATACTTTAGTTCATATGCATGATTATATAAGGATGATAAGAACTTGCTCATGGAAGAAAACCAAATGGTATTCATACCTAGATGATCCTTTTCCTCCAAGGAGACAAGCTCTCCTTGATAGCTCTTTCCTTGCTCACAAACTACTAATACTACTCTAAAGATACAAGTGAGAGGTGTGAGGTGAATGACTCCAAAATGATGTGTGTGTTTAGAATGAAGGAGATCCCTCTCTTTTATAGCTAAATTAGGATGGTTCGGCCTCCACAAATATGAAAGGAGGTGAAACCACCTTGAGCACCGCCTAAGAAGGCTAGGGCCGAAGGTGGGCTCTTTTGTATTTCTTGTTTGCACATTTGCCGAATTTGACTTTTGCTTTTTGCGCTTTCTCCATTATGTTGCGTATTTCCACTTGTTGCACCTTAAACCTGTAAAACATGAATATTAGAGGTACAAGTGGAACTTATTAGTAGTAAAGGCATATGTGCTAGAAGATGTTTGTCTTTCTTCTTTTTAGTCTAAATTGGCGATTTAGAAATGATCCATAAGCACCGCCAACAATGGTGCCCACAACGGTTAATACTCATTTACCACAGTGGGCACTACTGCCCGCCGTGATGGTACCATGATTCATTGTGGCCTTCCATTCATTGCGGACACAAATGCCCACTGCGAGAAACCAAAATTGCCCACTGTGGATGTTCTTTATGGTAGTAGTGACAACAAAGACAAGGATGGCATTCCAATATGTCAAAGCATCCTTGTGTCAACATACATCGATCAATGGTAGATTGTCGACTCAGATCTAAAGGAATATGAACAAAAATGAATGCAAGATGATGTACTTGTGTCATTGGAGATGAAGCTTTTATGGAATTCTCGAGGAAGTTCCTC
>CM041640.1:44438998-44455359 GCA_023333625.1 Bothriochloa decipiens | reverse complement strand
TATGTAATTCCAATCTTGTTGAAAAAAATGTTTGGATGCAACATTCATGCTCATCCTTATGATTTTGTCACCCTTGTTATAAGAATAAAACAATGCACATCATGTTCAATGTGCCTAGGTTAGAGTAGAATAAATAAAGTTATGGTTATATTGGTGTTTTTCCACCAACAGGAGCCATGCACTTGATCTCTACATTGTCTTTGCAAGCAGGACACACTTTAAGCAAAATCTAGGGAAGTTAGATTCCCCAAATTCTATAGGTGGAGGTTCCAAGTTTGCAAATAAACACACTGAGCAAGATGCCACCAATTTCCACAATTAAAGTTGCACTTCAACTTGCTGGACGTACAAAGAACATGGGTGACACTTCCTCAGAGTTACCATCTCAAGAGGTGCATTTATCAAGGTCTACACCTTTGGGATCATATGATGTTCCTAAGGAGTGGACATGACAAGAAGTCTTGTTCGATGGACTTGAATCATCGAACTCTCGCCAGGGAGGTAAACTTGGTAGTTATCCATATTTCCCTTTTTAGTATTGCATAAGTTTTTCTTTTAGCATATTTACTTTTTTACATCTGCATTAGAAAAGAAAATAAAAATGTTATTGTTGACGGTGGATATACCATGAAAATCCATACTCAAAACACCATCAACATGCCTCAGTTCCAACGAAGAATAGCATAACATGGGCATATTTTATCAATAACTAGTTCCACTTGTACTCTTAGCTTGTGATTTCAGGAGACAACAAAAAGCACCTTGGTGGGACCCAATGAGGGCATCGGCCAACCCCCACCTTGATCTCATCTTCGAGCATGATCCATGACAAGGTCCCAGGAGTCCAATTCAGCCATCAGATCAACTTGTGTTTGCATCCAACGGCACAAGCTCATTGCACATGGATTCATGGGCCCACAAGGAAGCAAGCAACGTGACAAATAATTGGAACTGACCAAGCCACTTCACATGATAGGTGGGGACACCTTCTAGAAGCTTCAGCCAGGCCCACCTGCCATTGAGGAGGTCAGCCTCCCACTGACCTCCTGCATGCCGCCATACATCAAGTCCAATCATTGCCGTCCATCCACATCAGTTCCAAGGGTGATGAAGCAAGGAGCATACGGATCACTGACGTGGCACCCCCTCTTCTTCCCCTATATAAGGAGTCTGCCACCACTCTTGGAAAGCATCAGACAATCACATATTACAAGCTCCAAAGCTCCAAGCTAGAGTAGTATTAGTTAGTCTAGAGTGGGAGTTAGAGTCAAGTCAAGCAAAGCTCGGGGTCTATGGAGTTGTCTTCTAGAGATTCTGGTATAGCTCTTGTACCTTTTCTCTTTTGTAAGGCTTTCATTTTATTAATATATTATTCTTGCTTTACTTTACTTAGTATTTACTTAGTGCAAGTCTATAGCCTTTATAGTCTTCTTGTGTGCTTGTCTTAGTAGTATAGTGGCCTTAGTTGGATTGGTTTCCTGTAACCAACTCCTTGTGTGTGTATCAACGTCTTATCTTGCATAGGAGCTCTAGTGATATACCTCTCTCCTTCTTGATTGTCTACGTCTCACAGCATATTTTCCAACAAACCTGAAGACCACCTTTATAACTACCCTGTTACGGAGTAGCGTTTGACAGTCCCTAAGTAGGTCGTTTCACATCTTGAGTACATACAACAATCTCAGGTCTAAGGACATAACATACATGATGTGTAAAGAGATAATAAGAACATCTCACGTTCAGTCAGTCCATCCTACATGTCTCACATGTGCCCATATTATTAGTTTGACATCTCCATATCCATGATTTGTGAAACATAGCCATCAACAAATACATGGGCTGGTCTATATTCAAGTGTGTTCTCATAAGACTACCGACCAGGGACAACTTTAGAATAAAAATTCAAGAAAAAGAGTTTCACAAACAATTCACATAATTCCCAATCATTACAAGTTATCTATAATGAATATTCAATGGACACTTAATATATATATCATGGATACAATGGAAATATCATCATCTCTATGACTACCTCTAGGGCATATTCCTAACAATATCCCACTTGCACTAGAGTTAATCTCTAAGATGTCTAATAGCCATAGACCTCATGTATGCCTCATACTTAGGCTGTGGAAGAGCCTTTGTCAAATGATCTGCAATATTCAAATCCATGTGTATCTTGCACATCTTAATTCCATCATCTTTAGTGAACTATCAAATGAGATGAAATTTCCACAGTACATGTTTATTCTTCTAGTGATCCCTTGGCTGCTTAGCCTATGCAATCACCCCATTGTTGTCATAATGTAAATTCAATAGGCCTGACGCATTCGAAAACACACCAAGCTCAATGAGGAACCTCTTCATCCAAAGACCTTCCTTTGCAGCTCCAGAGGCTGCAATGTACTTGGCTTTTGCTATAGAATCAGTCACCGTCTCCTGCTTGGAACTTTTCTAGCTGACTGCACCACCATTTATTGTAAACACACAACCTGATTGAGATTGTGAATCATCCATGTCAGTTTGGAAGCTAGCATCGGTGTAACCATTTACAACGAGCTCCTCTTCACTTCCATAGATTAGGAACACATCCTTAGTCCTTTTCAAGTATTTAAGAATGTTCTTAACTAGCGTCCAGTGACTCTCACCAGGATTAGCTTGGTACCTGCTCACAATACTTAGAGCATATGAGATGTCTGGGTGAGTGCATATCATGGCATACATGATGAAATCAATAGCCGAAGTGTATGGAACCTTACCCATGCACTTGCACTCTTCATTTGATGAAGGACACTGCTTGTCGCTAAAGCACATGCCATGTGACATAGGCAAGAACCCTTTCTTGCACTATTCCATGTTGAACCATTTTAACACCTTGTCAATGTATGTATCTTGGCTTACTCCTATTAGCATCCTTGACCTATCTCTATAGATCTTAATTCCTAAGATGTATGCTGCTTCTCCTAAATACTTCATAAAAAAATTGTTATTTAGTGAAGTCTTTACAGACTACAACATTGGAAGATCATACCCAATCAATAGTATGTCATCCACATACAAGATCAAAAATACAATAGCGCTCCCACTTTCCTTCATGTAAAAACAAGGTTCCTCTTCATTCTGACAGAAGCCAAACCCTTTGACCACTTCATCAAAATGAATATTCCAACTCCAAGATGCTTGCTTTAACCCATAAATAGATTTCTTAAGCTTGCATATTTTTCTAGCATTTTTAGGATCAACAAAACCTTTGGGCTATGTCCTCTTCCAAATTTTCATTTAAAAAGGTTGTTTTAACATCCATCTGCCATATCTCATAATCGAAATATGCAGCAATTGCTAGAATGATCCGGATAGATTTAAGCATTGCTACCGGTGAGAACGTCTCATCGTTGTCAATTCCTTGAACTTGAAGAAAACCCTTTGCGACAAGTTGAGCTTTATAGACGTAAACATTTCCATCCATATCCTTTTTCTTCTTATAGATCCATTTGCACTCTATGGGTCTAACCCCATCAGGCGGGTCAACCAAGTTCCAAACTTGATTTCCTCCCATGGAATCTATCTCGGATCTAATGGCACTTTGCCATTTCTCAAAATCCAGGTCCCTCATTGCTTCCGCATGATCCACAGGTTCACAATCGTCTAACAATAACAAATCCCCATGTAATGCACGAAGTCTTGCTGATCTTCATGGTTGTGTCGATGTCTCCACTGCCATGTGTGTCTCAACTTGTTCTGCTATACTAGCATCACTCATAGAGTCATTCCCTATGGGCTCATATTGAACTTCTTCAAGATATACCTTCTATCCATTCTTCTCTCTTTTGAGAAACTATTTCTCTACGAAAACACCATTTTGAGTAACAAACACTTTGCCCTCTGACCGGTTATAGACATAATACCCTAATGTTTCCTTTGGATATCCCATGAAAAGCACTTGTCCAATTTGGGTGTTAGTTTATCTGATATAAGTCATTTGACATAAACTTCACAACCCCAAATCTTTAGAAAAGAAAAACTAGGACACTTACCAGTCCACATCTCATATGGTGTATTAACTATGGACTTAGACGGTACCCTATTTAATGTGAAAGCGGCTGTTTCTAGAGCGTATCCCCAAAATGATAAAGGTAGGTTCGACTGGCTCATCATAGACCAAACCATATCGAACAAAGTCTAATTACATCGCTCGGACACGCCGTTTCTCTGAGATGTTTCGGGTGGCGTAAGCAATGGAACAATTCTGCAACTCTTTAGATGATTGCTAAACTCGTGACTCAAACATTCGCCTCCTTGATCAGATCACAAGGCCTTTATTTTCTTGCCATGTTGATTCTCTACTTTATTCTAAAATTCTTTGAACTTTTCAAATGTTTTAGACTTATGCTTCATTAAGTAGACATATCCATATCTACTAAAATCATCAGTAAAAGTTATGAAGTATTGAAATCCGTCTCTTGCTGTCGTGCTCATTGGTCCACATACATCAGTATGTACCAGTTCCAACAAGTCAAACGCCCTCTCAAGAAAACCTTTGAATGGCGCCTTGGTCATCTTGCCTAGCAAGCAAGCCTCACATGTCTCATATGATTCAAAATCAAATGAAGTTAGAAGCCCATCGGCATGGAGCCTCTTCATGTGATTTTCACTTATATGACCCAAACGATAATGCCACATATAGGTAGGACTTAACTCATTAAGCTGAGGCCTTTTAGCACTAACATTACAGACAGGTGCATCATCAAGATTTAAAATAAATAACCCATTCACAATGGATACAAAAGCGACAAACATGTCATTCTTAGATATCATACAACCATTGTCTTTACTCACAAATGAATAACCATCCATCATCAAGCATGACGGTGACACAATGTTTCAACTTAAACTAGGAATAAAATAACAATTATTCAATTCCAAAATAAATCCTGACGATGAGGGAAGTTGTACCGTCCCGATGTTCAATGCAAAAACTCTTGCATTATTGCCCACATGGAAATCAACTTCTCCTTTTTCCATGCTTCTACTTCTTATCATTCCCTACATTGTATTGCAAATATGAGCAGTCGATCCGGTATCAAATATCTAAGAATTAATATAATAGTTAGCGAGAAAAATGTCCGTAACATATACAAAAAGTGTATGAGCGGGGATACCTTACTACCACCATCCTTCTTCAAAGAAGCCAAGTATAGCATGCAATTTCTCTTCTAGTGACCTTTCCCATGATAATGAAAGCACTCAGCATTTGAAGTTGGTCTAGCTTCAGTCGTAGATGAGGTTGGCCTAGAGATCTCATCTTTAGCCTAGCCCTTCTTCTTCCTCCAAGCATCGCCCTTCTTTCTTTTAAAGTTAGGCCTGTTTTGGACTATGTTGATGGTAGATAAGTGATCTTTTTAACCATCAACTTAGCATGAGAAAGGACCTAAATATAAATATGATCTAGCTATAGGGGCTATACTCACTGAATTTCACATAATTTGGTGAATATCTGTTTCTGCAGGGGGTTATTGAAAAACAACCAAAGAAGGCCCACATGTAAGATTTACATAGAGAATCAACCCATGCACAAGAATACTCTAGAAGACAGCAGAAGACACCAGACCAGACCGGAGGCTAATTGGCCACGTGGCCAGGGCGCCTGCCCTGGCAACCAGGGCGCTCGCCCTACTACGTGGACCAATAAGGTTCAACCTTGTGGATCCTGTCCCAACCACCTTTGAGGATCAATCTCCACTGTGCATGAAGGTCGGTTTGATCCGAGGGCTGTGGTGCATTCTAGGAGGCTATATAAACAAGGCCCTTGGCCCTAGGAGAAACCCTGATTTATTCCCTAATTTATTCTCAACTTCATTCATCAAAGGAGAAGCCTTGATCAAGCCCTAGAGCCACCATCTCAATTATAGCTACATAGGATTAGAACTAGAAGGAGTCAAGCTTCGCATGGTTTTCGGATTTGTCAAGAGAGATGTTGATAATTCCCTCCTACTTTTATATTTGTTCTTGCTTTATTCATATTGTTCATCATTTTATGAATATGACTTTGCTCTACTCTATCATATTGGATATGACTTTGCTCTATTTTCTTATATTCTTAATTATGATATTCTTAGTTTAATTTGATTTTATTCTTGGCATAGTTGGATTAGAATTATATTCAAGTATGGGATCGTATAGAACTTGCTCATTGATATCATGGGTGAGTGGTAAAAATTGTGTAGGCGTGGTGCCTATACCGTATTTTCCTATGATTACACCCTATATTCCGAACCGTGAGTTAGATCATGGGAGTGACAGTCCTATTGAGTCCTTTGTAGTCTTCCTCCCGAGTATAGGACAGGTAGAGCACAACTATTACAAGGAAGTGATTGCTATGTTCTTCATCTTCCTTTGTAATACTCACTATGCTTTAGTATAACCTTTTCTGGCCATGATTGCCAAGTGTAATTGCACTAATCATCGTATGCTTTGACTTTATAGTTAGAATAACTTAGGATTTATTCTTGTAGTTCATTCTAATTTCATGCTAATGTTATAGATTTAGAGTATTCTATTGAGATGTGTTATTATTTCATATGGCTATATGTTGATCATTTATCATTTATCATTTACCATTCATTCATTATATATATTATTTTATGTGACACTTACCCTATATGAGAGATAGACAAAGACATGGTTATACTCTCCATTACCACATGCAGTGATGCTCAGTGCTCATTATCCTTAGCCATTCCTTCCCATGGGTAAAAATATAAATAATGATACCTAGTTTACTCCTGGTTAAAATGCTACATCAGTATTACCTGTGCACTTGCGGATTTCTTATTTATTTTTTGAGGAGCATTTGCATTTATTAATACCACACTCCTGCACCATACTAGGGATGACAACCTAGCTTAAGTGGTGTAAGGATTGTCAACAAGCATTTTTGGCACCATTGCCGAGGAAAGAATATAGCTGTTCAAAAAGGATATGGGCCATCACTTGCATCCACTAATGTGATCGAGGAACCATAATTTTCTTGCACATACAGATTTACCCTTGTCTTTTGTCTATCTTATATTTTATGCAGGGTAATGTATGAACAGGTTTGATCTTCTAGATAATTTTGTTGATAATCCAGTAGCATTAATCATAAGGCCAGAGCAAAGCTAAGGAAATCTCAAGCATCATCGTCAAATCAATCTCAAGTTCCTTCTATACCAGAAGATCACCAAAGAGTAATTCGTGACTTGACACCAGTGTTCGAAGCCATGGCAGATAAGTCACTCCATGAGTTCTCAGCTCTAACTATGGCTTACATCCAAACTGGACCTGCTGCGGACATTGAGCAGCCATTTAAGCTTAAGCCTATGCTCATCAACATGGTGCAAGCTAGCTAGTTTTGTGGGAAGGCACATGAAGACGCTAGTTCTCATCTCCAACACTTTCTGGAGATTTGTAGCACTTTCACCATCAAAGATGTCCCCAGAGATGCCATACTACTTTGCATTTCCCATTCTCACTCTTAGGGAGAGCGAAGCAGTGGTTCTATGCAAACAAGGAGAAGAATACTACATGGGCACTTTGTTCCACCAATTTCCTAGCGAAGTTCTTTCCCATGGGCAAGACAAATGCTCTTTGTGGGAAAATATCAAGTTTTCAGTAACAACATGATGAGTCCATGCCAGAAGCATGGGAGGACTTTCAAGATTACATCCTAGAATGTCCTCATCATGGAATGGAGAATTGGCTACTTATGCAAACATTCTATCATGGGCTCAACAACAAACCTCGTGAGACCATGGATGCTGCTGCTGGAGGTACATTCTTATCACTCATAGTTTCTCAAGCCACATCTCTTTTGGGAAAAGATGGCATCCAACCAAGGTTGGAATGAAGAAAAAACTCAAGGCCACAAGAGAGGTGGAGGTATCCACTAGCTCAAGGAGGTAAACATGCTGTCTGCCAAGATGGACCTGCTAATGAAGAGGCTCGATGATAGAGCCAGTGAAAAGAAAGAAGTCATGCACATTCATGATTCTCGCATGACTTGTGAAGAATGTGGAGACACTGGGCCTTCAGGAAACACTTACCTAGAGCTACAAGAGGATGTGAACTACATCAACAAAAATAACAACAATTACTATCGTCCTCAACAGAATCAAGGTTAGAATCAACAGCAAAGGCCTAACTACTCAGGTAACCACTCAGGTAACTATCAAGTTAATAATTCTTTCAATTCTTTTAATCAACCACCTTTGAGAGAGTTAGTTCTTAATCAAGGAAAGTTACTGGATAACCTATCTAAGAAGTTAGCATTCAATGATAAAATGCTAGAAATAATTAATAATAGGATGGACAGTTTTTCTACTGCCATTAAGAAATAGCATAGCTTTAATAAAATTATTGAGTCACAAATATCCTAGCTTGTTACGGTTGTTCCTCCCGAATACCAAGGTAGGATCATTCTGGGGAAGCCGAAAGAATTAGAATCTGCAAATCTTGTAGACATCCTTAATGCAGGAAGCAAATGGAATATTCCAACAGCTGGTTAGAACGATGAGACCCTCCCAATCAAGAAAGGTGATCCAAGGAGACCAGTCATCCTGATCTCCATTGGAAGTATGAACTTCAACGAAGCAATCTGCGACCTTGGTGCAAGTGTTAGCATAATGCCCAATGTGATATATGAAAGAATGTTTGATTATCCTTTATCATAAGCAACCATGTGCTTGCAGCTTGTAGATCAGTCACTTTGCTATGCCAAAGGAATTCTAGAAGATATTTGTGTATGAGTTGGCAGCTTGTATGTTCCTACAGACTTCATTGTAATAGAGATAGGAGATGATGAGAAGTCGCCCATCATCTTGGGATGACCATTCTTAAACAACGCTGGTGCTATCATCTACTCCAACACTGCTAAGATTTGTTTCAACATCAAAGGGAAGAGGGAGACTTTTTCATTTAAGAATTGAGTGTTACAATTCCCTGCACACCCTCAATGTGCCAATGAGCTAAAGAAGAACAACAACAACAACAAGAACAAGAAGCCACAGCAAGTGAAGGCAGTGAGGATGCTCACAGCAGTCCATAGAGAACATGACCATCAACTCAAGTCCCCACATCTGATCAAGAAAGATGACCCAGGTGTCCCAACCATTGAATGCTCAATCAATTGCAACTCTTTTCAGAAGGTAGTCTATGACACCGGATCGGGCATCAACATAATGGCCAAGGTCACTTATGAGTTTCTCTACAACACTATGCCTCTGCATCCCACCTATGCACAATTACAGATGGTAGACCAATCATTTTGCTTCATGGATGAATTAGCAAAAGATGTCCCCGTCCAGATTGATGACCACTTCATCCCTACAGACTTCCTAGTCATTGACATGGGAGAAGATGAGTATGATCCACCTATCATCCTTGGAAGACCATTCCTGAACACTACTCAAGTAATCATCTACATTGGAACAGGAGAAGTGCATTTCCACTTTCCCTCTAAGAAGGTACGCCACTACTTTAATGATAACTATATGGTCAATGAAGATTCCAAGAAGAATAGAAATAGAAGAAGACGTCATGCGCATCAGAAGAATCAAATCACCAAGGATGGATGGGCTGATTATGAAGGAACAGTATTAAGATATGAAGATCGATATCTCGAGGAAGAAGTTGTACCACCAAAAAAAGTGAAAGAATCCCTGTAGAGAGAGAAGAGAAGATAGTGCAACCAACTTCTTCTCCAAGTCAACCTCACCAACAAAACAGGTATGGAAAGTAAAGGTAAAATCAGTACCAGATTCAACAGAAGAAGAAGTTTAGCCAATGGTGCCATCCAAGGAACCCCAAGAAGATTAAGCAAACAAGAGGTCCTGTTCGGAGGAATTAAATCACCGAATGCCGTGCTAAGAGGTAAAACTTGGTAAGTTATCAATTTCCTTTTCAACACTTCATTTAATTTTCCAGCATATTTACTTTCCCTTTTTTTAATGCGTAGTCGTTTCATGTTTACTTTATCAATAAATGTCTTGCATTACATCCATATAAATGTTAAGCCCCATGCAAATAAATTTGTGGCATAACACCCATAAGTATATTTGCAAATAAAATAAATATGCATTCATCATGTTTACAGTTTCTTGCATGGCATAAATACAAAATATATAAAAATATGTGTTATCAGAAAGATCCTGCTAAAGTCAGAGGAATTTATTTTAAAGGAAATTTGATATGACCAAGGCTTAGAGATTTATGAGTAACACTTAATAAGTTCCACAAGCTTTGTTGTCTATTTGAGCTTCACAGAATTTGAAGGATCAAAGGAAGTTAACAGACAGGAGGATGATATGTCCTCTGTCGGAGTGCTGTCTCAATAGTCGTCATCATCAACACTCCAAGAGAGGAAGTACACCTCTGTTGTCTGTCTGTTGCATCAATAAAGACTATGTCAACATTCAGCTTGGGGGAGGGCATCCCCTATGTATCCAGCAAAGTATTTCCTTACTTATCTGTTTCTATTCTGTTAAGATAAATAAAAAGATGCATAACCTATAGAAACCAAATAAATGTTTCCTTCTTCTATATATGTTTTTCTGTCTAATAAATAAAATGTAGGAGAGTTTAACCTTGTTAAAGTTAATCCCTAGAATAAACTCTTGCATGGAAATGATGAATAGTTGCTCTACCGTAATTCTTTTCAAGTACCTAGTTTTCAACCTTGCACTCTCCTGAGTTTTGGATATAATGGTTTTGATTTGAGATTTGCTCTAAACCTGATTTTGTGGATAGTGAATGTTTGATCTAAGTCTAGGTGGTTGATGGATATGATATGGGAAGGTTTTGAGCTACTGTTTATCTTGTTCCTAGAGATGCTAGAGTTCTAGAGAATTTATTTTGAAAATTTAAAATTGCTGCATGATGAGTTCCTGTATGACGAGAGTTTTAAATTCCTACCACAGCCATATACATGCTTACTAGATTAGAAAAACCCCTATACTCAATTTTGCTACTGCTTGTGAGCATTGAGTGTGGTCGAGCTATGTAGACCCTTAGGAGCTGATCATGCGGTTAAAATCAAAATCCCCATATATATTCCTCCTACATACATGATGCTTCTATCCTGGAAGTACGCACCCACATATATACATCTACTCAGTCATGCCACTTCTATCCTTGAAGTGTGCATTCATTCATTCGACTCAAATCTACCCAAAATTTAGTTCTACTCCTATCCAGGGGGTAAACTACCAAAAAAGATATTCCATCATTTTTCCTACCATTTTCTTGCTAGCCCATAAAGCTCCAAATATTTCTGTCGCTACCTCTTATCAATTTATCTATTTCAAAAGAAGCTTGGGTGCTATTTGCTCTAAAAAAAGAAAAGAAAGAAAGAGAGGAAAGAAAAATACTTATACCCCCATTTGAAAAAAAATGTGTATACACTGAGCCGCCCAAGTCTTCCTCAAAGTTTTTCAAAGTTCATATAAGAGGTATCAATCCCTTCAAAGGAGCTTTAGTAGAATTAGGTATTCACTTCTATCATCCCTTCACCCCTTACCATCATTACTATTCTATCTACCACCTATCCACTATATACCATATATCCCATACACATACATATCTTGATTTGATTGTATGACTAGTTTCTCTGGATCCATGGTTTGATTGCACAATAAATGTTTGCAAGTATGTTTTCCTTGTCTTCCCGCCTATGAACTAGGAGGCATAATGTCACTATGCCCAAATACCAAAAATATCACATACTTTGAGAGAACAAAGAAGGCATACACCATTAGTGCCTTGGTGAGAATCCAGAAATACCATAAAAGAGAGACTTGAGAGGGTCATACAAAAGAATCTCTGAGTTTTATTTGAAAATCTTGCAAAAACTCTGAAATAATAGTTGATCAAAGAGCTTGAAACATGGCGCTTCACTTGACCGTTCTGTCTTTCAACTGTCAAGACCCAAGTGACGGCTACAAACCCATGGTGGAAGGTAATATGAGTAAGTCTATAATCAGAATAGTTCATTCTAATCCGAAGGAGAGTTCTTGTTTGAACACATGTGTGCTTTTGAGGCATGAAAGCATTGTAGCAACTCCTGATCCATCACTGAGCCTAGCTTTTCTCAGGGACGAGCAAAAGGTAAGCTTGGGGGAGTTGTTGACGGTAGATAAGAGCTATTTTTAACCGTCAACTTAGCATGAGAAAGGACCTAAATATAAATTTCATCTAGCTATAGGGGTTATACGGACAGAAATCTATGAGTTTTGTTGAATATCTATTTCTATACGGGATTATCGAAAAATAACCAAAGAAGGCCCACATGTAAGATTTACATAGAGAGAATCAACGCACGCACAAGAATACTCTAGAAGACACCAGAAGACACAAGACTAGACCGAAGGCCGATTGGCCTTGTGGCCACGCCGATTGACCAATGAGGTTCAACCTCGTGGATCCTGCCCCCAAGCTCCTTTGAGGATCAATCTCCACCGTGCATGAAGGTCAGTTTGATCTGAGGGTTGCGGTGCATTCTAGGAGGCTATATAAACAAGGCCCCTGGCCCTGGGAGAAACCCTGATTCATTCCCTAATTCATTCTCAACTTCATTCATCAAGGGAGAAGCCCTGATCAAGTCCTAGAGCCACATCACAATTTGAGCTCCATAGTCATAGCATAGCTACATACGATTAGAACTAGAAGGAGTCAAGCTTCGCTTGGTTTCTGGATTTGTCAAGAGAGATGTTGATAATTCTCTCCTACTTTTATATTTGTTCTTGCTTTATTCATATTGTTCATCATTTTATGAATATGACTTCGCTCTACTCTATCGTATTGGATATGACTTTGCTCTATTTGCTTATATTCTCAATTATGATGTTCTTAGTTTACTTTGATTATATGCTTGGCATAGTTGAATTAGAATTATATTCTAGTATGGGATCATATAGAGCTTGCTCATTGATATCATGAGTGAGTGGAAAATATTATGTAGGCGTGGTTCCTATACCATATTTTTCTGCGATTACACCCTATATTTCGGACTATGTCGTAGATTGCGAAAGCGACAGTCCTGTTGAGTCCTTTGTAGTCCTTCTTCCGAGTATAGGATAGGTAGAGCGCAACTATTATAGGGAAGTGATTGCTATGTTCTTCATCTTCCTTTGTAATACTCACTATGCTTTAGTATAACCTTTTCTTGCCATGATTGCCAAGTGTAATTGCACTAATCATCATATGCTTTATTTTATAGTTAGAATAACTTAGGATTTATTTTTATAGTTCGTCCTAATTCCATGCTAGTGTTATAGACTTAGAGTATTCTATTGAGATGTGTTATTATTTCATGTGGCTATGTGTTGATGATTTATCATTTACCATTTACTATTCGTTCGTTATATATTATTTTATATGACACTTATCCTATATGAGAGATAGACAAAGACATGGTTATACTCTCCGTTACCACATGCAGTGATGTTCAGTGCTCATTATCCTTAGCCATTCCTTTTTATGGGTAAAAATATAAATAACGATACCTAATTTACTCTCGGATAAAATTCTACATCAGTATTATCTGTGTGCTTGTGGATTTTATATTTATTTTTTGAGAAGCATTTGTATTTATTAATACCACACTCCTACACCATGCCGGGGATGACAACCTAGCTTAAGCGGTGTAAGGAGTGTCAACAGACTACCAACACTTGGCTGCTGCTAGCACTTTTCTTGATGTCAGCCTCTGTAGTTTTCAGCATGTCACACAATTCATTCGAGCCCCTCTCCGTCCCATGCATATGGTAGTTCGAGATGAAGTTTCCATAGCTGGGCGGAAGAGATGCAAGAATGAAATCAGTTGTTAACTCTTGGCCGATTGGGAAGCCAAGCTTCTCTAGCCTCTAATTATAACCAACCATCTTGATTCACTACAAGAAATCCTATTTTTTATGACGAAATTCTTCGTGACGGTGCCTGATTTAGTCATATAATGTACCATAATATGACGAAAAATTTATGACGTCACAAATAGGGGAGAGCCAGTTTTTTATGATGACTGTGTTTTGTTGTCACATAAAGTCATCAAATATCGTCACAAATTGTCTGTTTACTTTTTGTGACGCTAGGACCTATCCTTTGATGATTGATTAGCATTGTCATGTTTAATTACTTCAATAATTTACCTGTCCTACTGTTACTCCGTGACCAAATTCTAAAAAGTTATAGAAAAATAATACATGTATATAAATACGACATATTTCGGTAGGTGTTACATCTCTCAATTTGCACATTTCCTTTTCACCTCAATCAAGTATCTATCCAGTGCATCTGTCTAACGCGAAAAATTAATAGACCCCACCCTTGCTTACCTGCTTACTCAGTTTTTTTCTCTTTTAGATTAAGATTTTCTCTTTGGTTCCAATCGACAATATTACTTAATCTTCATATTGGAATCAACTAATATTCAAACTAATATTTATTTGCTAATGAGTCTTGGTGTTAACCTTTGCATTAATTAAATATTAATTAAAAAATAGAAAAGCTTATTTTAGTCCGGTTTAGCACAGCATGCAACCATACATTTTTTTTGTGCTATAGGAAACGTTGAACCTGGGCCTGGCCCAAGGCTATTGAGCCGACTTCACCCAGGCCTGTGAAAGGCCTGATTTTCTCCGCCATCCAACATCAGATAGCTGCCCTTCAATTTGGGAGGATCAAAACCAGGAAGTCAGCTCCCCAAAACCCTAGCATCACTCTTCTTTTCTTCCTCCTCCGACTTCCACGCTCACGCCAGCCGCAGCACAGATAGGAGACCTGCGAGACCATGGCCCGAGCAAGCGATGGTAGGAGATGGTGACGCCGCCGTGGCGCCCCTCGCCGGCGCACGCGCGCAGCCAAAGCTGCACGCGGTACCATCGAGCGGCACCGCCATGGCACCCTTTGCTGGCCACGAGCGCGCACGCGAGGAGCCTCACAGCGGCGGCGGCGCTTCCTGATGCGTCGGCGGCGAGATCTGGGACGAGCGCATCGGCGCTGTCTTAGGTGAGCACTAGGCCCATTTCTTAATTTTAGGGTTTGGGATTTGGTACAGGATGTGGGGAGTTTTGATTTAGGGTTCGGGTTTTGGCATTTTCTTGAAGAATAGGAGCTTAGAAAATGAAATTGATTTGATTCATGTCATGTTTCATGTTTTCGTTAGGCAAATCTGACCAAATACAGGGGTAGTAGCAGTACAATGTCAGATCCTTCGTACAGAACAAGCCAATGGACAAATAATTTAGGAATTTCAAAAAAAATGGATGTTTAGCTAAGCTAAAGCAATATCTGGTGCTCGTCACATTAAGTTGAGTACTATCTGCAGTGCTCCTTGCATTCAAAGGTTAAGGTTTACAAAATAAAAATGGCCTTCCCTTGATGCTGTGATAGTGTCCCTTTTCATCAGATTCTTGTTGCCCTTTTTCCTCACCTTACAACAACCTGTTGATGCTGCTAGCTTTCCTGGTGTTTTTTTAGCTAAATTAGTTGCAGTTACACTGTGTTTTTTAACTGAAAGTTCTGATTCCAGGTGATAAAAAGAATTGGTGTGTCTATTTCTTATTAGTCTTATTGGAAGTAAATGCTAACACCATGTTTTTTTGCAGGTTTCAGAAGGCTTTGTAAATACAGCAGGAAGTAATATCATTCAGTTGCTCACTAGTTAGTAGTATTTAAACACCAGAGTGTTGTCAATATTTCAGCCTACTGAACTTAAGTACATAGCAAGCTTAACTGTACTTCTACTTGACATATGCTGCTTGTACGTTGCATGATAGCTTTATTTTTCAGGAAGTGATTGGCTCCACTAGTTTCGTTTTGTGGAACTACTGAATATCAACAAGGCCATGCCCCTGCATCTTCAAAGATAGTGAATGACAGACACTCCTAGAGGTAGACGACACCCTCCCTGGTATCCATCCCTTACTTCCATCCCCTGCTGCTTGATGCCAATATGAATGAACCACTCATGTTGTGTGACTATAATCAAAACTAATGTGAAGTAATTGTCATCTCTCAAATTTGTGAACTGATGATTTGTGTATATATTTTAGATCCATTCTTCGATGTGACCACTCATGCTATAGAAGCACTAGCTTTGATAATGTGTTGCACAGCTCACATTACATCTGCAGGTGTAATTTATTTAAATATTAATATATTTTTTATTTGTGGTGTTTAGATATTTCTTGAGTCGTCTCAACATAGCCGGTCCCAAGCCCGGGTAAAGGAGGAGGGTTGTGTTTAGGTGTGGCGAACCAGACGTCAAAACCAGCCTTTCTTATTGAGATGAGACCAAATAGACTCCCGTTGGGGCGTAACCCTCTTAGCGA
>CM041640.1:44357779-44438598 GCA_023333625.1 Bothriochloa decipiens | reverse complement strand
CTACCCCAACTTGCTTGGGACTGACAGGCTTGGTTGTTGTTGTTGTGGTGTTTAGATATCAGTAAAATGGTATAGAATGAATGGTAAAATGAAAACAACCTTAGTTCTGTGGTATACTTGCATTTAAAGTTACTAGTACGTCACATAGTAAAAGACTAAAAATAGAAATGATAGAATTTATAAGTTTAGATATTTGAGTTCAAAAATTGTTCTTCAAATTAAGTTTTGTAATGTTGATAACCTCATTAATGGTTGCTTGTTACTTAGCATGGTGTTGATAACCTCATTAATGATAAACTAATCCACTCCTATAATTTATATAATTTTCATTTGCAGCTTGATACTAAGCATATATAACACTTTTCCATTTTGCTTCTAGCAGTTCCCATAGAGCACAACCTACTCCTCTCTGATCTATAATATTTTCTTAGGAGCACATAACAAAGTGTATAAGCTTATTTATTTACTAAGCAGAATCCATTTTGGAACCCTCATTCACTTATGTATTGTGTTAATATTCTAGCTAATACTATGTTGAACATTGTTGTACTTTTTGTAGGGAATGTGAAAGACTTTTGTCCCTTCTAATTTCTTAACACATTAAGTGATCCAAATCAGTCCAATGTGGTGGTTCTGAATATTCCTTTTGTCAATCCTGTAGGATTTCATTCAGCAACCACTATAGCACAGGAGTTGATTACGGAAGAGTGGACATTTAGTCATACGTTTTAGTGTAAGTTATTTTCCAGCCACGTTTTAGTGTAAGTTATTTAGCTCACCCATATTTTGAACTCATCAGCGGCTGTGTTAACTTTCCTTTTTTGCTAAGTTTTACTTTTCTTGAGTATCTACATCAGCAGTTGATTTGGTGGTAATTTACTCTAATAAAACAATACACATCCCGTCAGTGCGCCATCTACCTCTTATATATTCTTCCCAATGAGCACCAAAACATAACAGATATCTGCTAACACCTCAGTGCCTCTCCACGACTGAATACATGAATGATGATGTTCCATGATTTTTTAATATATTGCCTATAGCTACATTGCACTGGACCAAAACACTAAAGTTTAACGAGGGAACCAAAATTGGGTGTTATATTTTGCCTGCACCTGCACCTGGTGGTAGTTTCTGATGACTGCCCTCTAAATAGCAGTTTTCTACCTGAGATTTCAAGTCCCTCCATTTATTGCTTCATTGTGGAGAATAATAGCTATTCTGGTATTCTCTTGTGTGTTGAGCTTTATAGGGCAAGAGCAACTTGTTACAGTTGCAAGTTTTGTAAATTATTATTCTATCCATCTCAGTTTTAGACAAGTATTGAACAAAGTAGTTCAGTGGTATGTGGTATGTAGGCCTATTTTCATTGTCTCATTTCTTCTACAAGTTGTATGTGGTATGTAGGCCTATTTTCATTGTCTCATTTCTTCTACAAGTTGTATGTTGGTGGGTACTGTAATACCCAATTGAACAATACTTTGTGATATTTGTCTTAGGCACATATATGTATATACCTTTTGTATATATTTGAAATGAAGATAACTTGTTGGTAGTCCTATTTAAGTTTATTGCCAGCTACTTATTTTCACTTGTGTTGTTTTATTCAATTGAAAGGTGCAGCAGGCATGCAAGAAAGTGAGGGACATGGGAGCTACATATTCTTGCAAGGTGCACATTATTCTCCTTTGTGGTGAGGGACATAGGAGCTAATGTATTGCTAGGACTATAAACTCTATCTTGTCAGCAACTATATAAACTTATTTGTAAATGTATAGCATAAACTTGTGTGATGTATTTGAATCTTTGCACTATGTAATGTATCATATGATCTGGGTTGTATGTGAATGATGGTGTGACTTTTATATCAATTTGATGTGACCTTTGTTGAGATTCATCACTGAATGAATTATAATGCATGATGACTTCTTAAGCATGATTAACTACCTATACATGATGATAAGGAGGCGTCACAAAAATAATCATAGGAGTTCTCCAACCAGGGCCCATAGAAACAATTTGTGACGATGTAGTATTACGTGACGCGTTGACTGGAACATACGTGACATGGCACATTGTCACAAAAGGATACAATATATGACGACGTAGTGTGGTCGTCACAAAAGGCAATGGGCCCATCTACAACAAAATTAATGCAAAATGCTAAGACAATATATCCATTAAAGAGTAAATAATATCAATATAAAATCTACTCCCACTAAAATCAATATCCATCAATTGATACTTAGTGATACAAGACCCACAACTAACAAGTCGACTAGTGAGGTTTAGCATCACCGCTAGAAGACATGGTATATCGATAAGCAACTCCTTGCTAATCATATCGCATATGACTCTTGTTGTTGGGCAGCATCTCTATGCTACGCTCAACTTACCCATGCTCCAAGGTCCCTAACCGTTAGGATAACCTTGTTTAAGAAACCAATCCTTTCTATCGTAAGTATCCGATACGGACCTGCCTAGTCAAGGAAAACCAGTGGCACCCTAATTTCATAGACCCACCAATGATTGTACAGCGGAAGACGACTCGATGTAGTCGTACGCATCACGGCAGGCAGTGCAGTTGCATGGTCGTCCATCACGTCAATCCCCTCACACAGTTTGTCCTTGTGCTCCAGATGCAGCACCTCTGAGGAATCCCACACGTGCAGGGAAGATGCGATGGGCCCCCGGACTGCTAGGTCCATGAGGAGTAGAAGGCATGAGCGTGGAAGGCGACGATGGTTACCAAAAGGCATAGATTAGGTCTGGCCGTTCCCTCCCCTCTACTTATATAGGCGTCCCTAATGTGCCCACGAGTTGGAGGCCCATTAGTAACACTAAGCCTGTCTAATTTGGGTCCAACCCAAACTAGGTTTCCAGCCCCTTAAGCGTGCGACCCTATGGGTTCACGCACACATAGACATGGGTCGAGTACTCCTACTCACCCAATAGTTATCAGCGGCCTCTAGCAAGGCATGACAACTCCTATGTACACACAAAGATTATATAGATGAACCACCACAACCATATACATGTTATTCCCTTGCCACACAATATTTTGTTCAACTCGTGGGTTAACATTTAACCCAAGCACGGCCATGCATCTGTTGATCCAATCACTTGAGTGATCTAGTGATATCTCTCTCACATAGAGAGGGGCAAGTTTCTTCTTGATTGTCTATGTCTCATAGCATGTTTCCCGATAAACCCGAAGACCACCTTTATAACTACCCTATTACGGAATAGCGTTTGACAGTCCCTAAGTAGGTCGTTTCACATCTTGAGTACATACAACAATCTCAAGTCTAAAGACATAATGTACATGATATGTAAATAGATAATAAGAACATCTCACATTGGGTCAGTCCAGCCTACATGTCTCACATGTGCCCACATAATTAGTTCGACATCTCTATGTCCATGACTTGTGAAACATAGCCATCAACTAATACATGTGATCATCTAATATTCAAGTGTGTTCTCACAAGAACGCCGACCAGGGACAACTTTAGAATAACCATTCAAGAAAAAGAGTTTCACAAACAGTTCACATAGTTGCCAATCATTACAAGTTGTCTATGATGGATATTGATGAACACTTAATATATATATATCATGGATACAATGGAAATATCATCATCTCTATAATTACCTCTAGGGCATATTCCTAATAGGACTGTCCCGTGGTACACAAAAGAGGTATGGCCAGACTTCCCCATGATACACGAAAGAGAAAAGGGTCTTATTGTCCCATCTCTTGATCTTTCAAGTCCCAAGTTTTGGCTCCTGGCAGTTCATGTCTGCGAATGCCAGAACATCTGACTGCTACTTAATTGATCACATAGGACAAAGCATAATGGCTTTGTCAGTTTTGATTGTATTATTATTATAGTCACATAATAAGTTCTAAAGTTTTTGGTTCGTTCCATGGCACAAGGCCTCATCGGCATGGATCCACCGGTGGACAATTCCTCGTCGGCATGGATCCACCGGTGGACCAGACTAGTACTCATCTTCATCGTGACCATTCAAGGTCACCGCCACAAGATCTGCTGTATTTTGTTGTCAGGACATGCTCACTGGAGACAATCATGATGTTCAACAGTTTAACTTGCTGTTATAATATCTATGCACGTGATCTTCTGTTGACCTTTGTACCCTGTTGGTTCTTATTATCAGTTTGTTGTAAACCATATGCTACTAGGAGTCCATCTCAACAAGTCTCGCCTCGCTCTATAGCTTCACGGGTGATATGTAGCTCTTGAGTTTTACTGCAAATACAAGAAAGTCTGACCGCTACATATTTGATCTCGTAAGACAAAGTGTGAATGCTTCTGGTTTGAAAGCCCTAGTAATTAGTCTACTGAGTGCTCACTGACGGTTAGGATTTTGATCAGTCTGTAGTAGTGGCACGATAGAGTTTAATTTAATATAAAGTTCAACCACAGATCACGTGCAAGGGTATTATTATAGCAAGTTTTATTAATGGAAATGCTGTTGCACACAAGAAAGTCTGATCTCTTTATGTTTGAACGCGTATGGTAGAGTATGATAGTATCGACAACTATGACATAAAACACAAGGGAACACACAATCATCGATACATCAAGTTCACACAAACAAAACTAATAACTACAAAAGTCATTACAATAAATAAACATGGCACCACCTTTCTTACAAGCGACTTTTTTTTCATATGATGGCACGTAGGTTTAAAGTGATGGAATTCTATGCTAGATCTGCAACTTATGGCCGTAGTGAATCGAATAACAAGGGAACATATGGAAAGAATCCCAGAATCCGCTCAAGGAATCTGCTCAAGGAAGCTATGGCCGCCCAAAAGACCATCTCTGAGTAAGGAAGCCCAGAATCTCGGACCAAAATCTGCTCAAGGAAGGAAGCCTAGCACCAAGTGTTACAGAAGCTATGGCCACCCAAAAGACCATATCTGAGTACTCTGCGCTGTCGACTAACTATGTCACCATGGGTTCGCAGCTAAACTTGGGGATGCAACTTTTGAGCTCAAGACTGCGCTTATCAATATGGTGCAAGCAAATCCATTCTGTGGGAAGCCGCACGAGGACACCAATGCCCATCTCCAACACTTCTTAGAGGTGTGTGTTGGGAACATGCCCTAGAGGTAATCATAGAGATGATGATATTTTGATTGTATCTATGACATGCATTAAGTGTTCATTGAATATCCATTATAGACAACTTGTGTTGATTGGCAATTATGTGAATTGTTTATGGAACTCAATTACTTGAATGGTTATTCTAAAGTTGTCCTTGGTTGGCGTTCTTGTGAGAACACACTTGAATATTAGACCAGCACATGTATTAGTTGATGGCTATGTTTCACAAGTCATGGACATGGAGATGTCAAACTAATAATGTGGGCACATGTGAGACATGTAAGCTGGACTGACCCAACATGAGATTGTCTCTATTCATGTCATGTATGTTATGTCCTTAGACCTGAGATTGTGGTATGTACTCAAGATGTGAAACGGCCTACTTAGGGATTATCAAACACTGCTCCGTAACTGGGTAGTTATAAAGGTGGTCTTCAGGTGGTCGGGAAGCATGCTATGAGACATAGACAGTCAAGATGGAATTTGCCCCTCTCTGCTGAGAGAGATATCACTGGATCACTCAAGTGATTGGATCAACAAATGCATGGCCATGCTTGGGTTAAGTGTTAACCCACGAGTTGAACCATATATCAGTGGCAAAGTGAATAACTTGTACGTGGTCATAGTGGTTCGTGTGATATGATCTTTGCGTATGCATAGGAGTTGTCACGTCTTGCTAGAGGCCACAGTCAACTATTGGGCAAGTAGGAGTACTCGGTTCATGTCTATGTGTGCATGAACCCATAGGGTCGCATGCTTAAGGGTTGGAAGCCTAATTCGGGTTGAATCCTAATTAGACAAAGGCTTAGGGTTCCTGAAGGGCCTCCAGGTCAGGGTCACATTGGGATGCCTATATAAGCAAGGGGTAGGGGCGAGGCAGACCTGATCCGATCGATCTATTCTGCTGCCCATCCCACACTCACGCCTTTCCTCCTCGTGGACCTAACAGTCCGGTTGTGCATTGCTTCTTCCCGCACGTGTGTGATACCTCGGAGGTGCTGCATCTACCACACTAGGACAGACGTGGTCGATCACAGTGGTCAGCAACTGGTCGGCGACTAGTTGGACTGGTCAGTGACTAGTTGGACTGGTTGAGAACGTGCTCGGATGATCCACAAGTGAAGAGTATACTTGACGGATGACCATGCAACTGCATGGCACTGCTACGACGCGTTCGACTACATCGAGTCTTTCGCTGCATCTGCGTGTCTAGTGGTAATCCTGTGACCTATATCTGGCAGTAGATCCTAGTTTATGAGGTAGAAAAGTTTTGTTTTCTGGCTAGCGTAGCACCCTCATAACCCTACAGTGCTATTAGAGTCGTAGCTACTTTGTTATAGGTCCGACTATGGGCATATTGTGATATGCACTATTGTAGATGAGTCCCTGATCTTGGTTCATTGTCTTGCTACGTTGGTCTTACAACGATCTACTCGTACCAGTCGGAATTTTGCCATACGAGTTAAGTGATACATGTAAAACCAGTCATGGCAAGTTTGAGATCAATCGGATTGATTGAATTGAGCCTTAGGTCAAGTATCGAGCACATGTGATGTGTGGCGGTAGTAGATGGGATCTATCACCGAGCACTGGGTTGCCGAGAAAAGTGTTGTTCAGTAAAATAGCTGTAACTTTTGAACCTAACTTGTATTGAGATGAACTCTAAATGAAAATTATAGAGAATGAAATTTTACATTTGATTCTCCACGGCAAAGCCATGGTTCAGCGAAATTAGATTTGCGAAAAATTGCTTGGAAAATAGAGTTTTAGGCCTTGCAACATCAGACGTCTATATCGGCTAACTCTGTTTTGCAGAAATTCATGACTGGTATAGCCCTTATGTGCATGAGATGCATGTATGTAATTAATTCATGGCTTGCACGTCATGGGGACAATATGGGCAGGAGCCTTATAGATATTGTCACTTTGATGTAATGGCCTCCATGCCAATCTATGATGATTCATGACTATGTAATTATTCACGGTAGTGATAGCTAGCCTTGGTGGATGCACCACAGATGGATGACATACACGTACCATGGAGATGGAGATCACCATGACGAACAGATTGACATTGAGATGGAGATCTCAAAGGAACAATGGGCTATACCAAGTCATATTTGTGTTTATGTCATTCTTACTATGTTCTACTTTCACATGCTATAATGTTTTGTCTACATTCGTGCGGTAGTGAAGTAGAATGATCCCTCAGTAATGTTTAAGTTGTATGTTTTCCCAAACCTTGCACTGTCACAAGTCTTGTATGATCGGTGATGGGTCTATGAAATTAGGGTGCCATTGGTTTTCCTTGACTAGACAGGTTCGTATCAGATACTTACTACAAGAAGGTTTGGTTACTTGAACAAGGTCATCCTAATGGTTAGGGATCTTGAAGAATGGGAAGGTTGAGTGCTCGGCATAGAGATGCTAGCCCAACAACAAGAGTAATATGAGATATGATTAGCAAGGTGTTGCTTACCGATCTACCATACCGACCAGCGGTGATGCTAAAGCTCACTGGTCGGCATGTTAGTTGTGGGTCTTGAACCACTAAGTATCAATTGAGGGATATTTATTTTAGTGGGAGTAGATTCTATTTGATATGATTTACTCTTCATAGATACATTGTCTTAGTATTTTGCACTACTTTTGTTGTAGATAAATGACAACCCATAATCAACCATTTTCTTTTCGTACAATTCTTGAGAAAGATAAGTTGAATGGAACAAATTATGTGGATTGGATCCGCAACCTGAGAATTGTTCTCAAGGCTGAGAAAAAGGAAGAAATTCTAGACACCCCATTACCAGATGAGCGTGATGAAAATGCAACTGCTGCTGAAAGAATCGCTTACGTGAGAGCATTAGATGCTGACCTTGAAGTGAGTTTCCTTATGCTTGCTTGCATGGAACCTGATCTGCAAATGTAGTTTGATAATAATCATTCAGCGAACGATATGATCGTGGCGCTTGAAGAGATGTTCCGCATGCAAGCTAGGACTGAAAGGCTCAATGTCTCTAAGGCACTTGCTGAAACCAAGATTGTAGAGGGCGCAACATTCAGACCACACATAATCAAGATGGTTGGTTACACTTAGAGGTTGGAGAAGCTAGGCTTCCCAATTGGCCAAGAGTTGGCTACTAATTTTATCCTCTCGTGTCTTCCGCCCAGTTATGGAAACTTTATCTTGAACTACCATATGCATGGGGCAGAGAGAGGCTTGAGTGAATTGTGTGGCATGCTGAAAACAGCAGAAGCCGACATCAAGAAAGGTGTCGGCAGTAGCCAAGTGTTGGCGGTCCAGATAGGCCTCGGTTCAAGAGGAAGGGCTATTCTTGGAAAAAGAAGAAGGGCAAGGCTAAAGATGAGATCTCTAAGACAAACCCATCTACTGCCAAGGCTGGACCATCTACAAATTCAGATTGCTTTTACTCTAAGGGGAAAGGTAACTGGAAAAGGAACTGCAAGGAGTACTTGGCATCCTTAGAGAAGGATGGCGGTGGTAAAGGTATTACTGCTACTTGTACCCTTGTTGTTCATGTTACAGACTTTTTTCTCACTAACTCCTATATCAATTCCTGGGTATTTGATACCGGATCAGTTGCTCATATTTGTAATACGATGTAGGGAATGATAAGAAGTAGAAGCGTTGAAAAGGGAGAGGTTGACTTCTGCGTGGGCAACAATGCAAGAGTTGTTGCGTTGAACGTCAGGACGATGCAACTTCACCTACCATCAGTATTTATCATGGAATTGAATAATTGTTATTTTGTTCCTAGCTTAAGTCAAAACATTGTGTCACCTTCATGTTGGATGAAGGATGGTTATTCTTTTGTGAGTAAAGACAATGGTTGTGTCATCTCCAAGAATGACTTGTTTGTGGCTTTTGCATCCATTGTGAATGGATTATTTATTTTAAATCTTGATGATGCTCCTGTCTGTAATGTTACTGCTAAAAGGCCTCGGCTTAATGAGTTAAGTCCTACATATATATGGCATTGTCATTTGGGTCATATAAGTGAAAATCGCATGAAGAGGCTCCATGCTGATGGGCTTCTAACTTTGTTTGATTTTGAATCAAACGAGACATGTGAAGCTTGCCTGCTCGACTAGACGACCAAGGCACCTTTCATAGGTTTTTCTGAGAGAGTGTCTGACTTGTTGGAACTCATACATACTGATGTGTGCGGACCACTAAGCACGACAACTAGAGGTGAATTCCAATACTTCATTACTTTTACTGATGACTTTAGTAGATATGAATATGTCTACCTAATGAAGCATAAGTCTGAAACATTTGAAAAGTTCAAATAATTTTAGAATGAAGTAGAGAATCAACATGGCAAGAAAATTAAAGCCTTGCAATCTGATCATGGAGGCAAATATTTGAGTCACAAATTTAGCAATCATCTTAAGAGTTGTGGAATTGTTCCAAAACTTATCCTGCCTGGAACAATGCAGAGAAACGGCGTGTCTGAGCATCATAATCAGACTTTGTTGGACATGGTTCGGTCTATGATGAGCCGGTTGGACCTACCTTTATCATTTTGGGGATACGCTCTAGAAACATCTGCTTTCACATTAAATAGGGTACCATCTAAGTCCGTAGAGAAGTCACCATATGAGATGTGGACGAGTCGGCATCCCAGTTTGTCTTTTCTAAAAGTTTGGGGTTGCGAAGCTTGTGTCAAACGGTTGATATCTGATAAGCTAGCACCAAAGTCGGATAAGTGTTTCTTCATGGGATATCCAAAGGAAACTTTAGGGTATTACTTCTATAACCAATCAAAGGAAACGATGTCTTCCTAGAGAAAGAGTTTCTCAAAGGAGATAGGAGTGGTTGGAAGGTATATCTTAAAGAGGTTCAAGATGAGTCATTAGTGAATGACTCGATGAGTGATGCTAATGTAGCGGAACAAGTTGATATACCTGTGGTCGGTACACCATCCCAAACACCTATGGTTGGTACATCCCAACCACCTGTGGTCGGTACTCCACCACAACCACGAAGATGAGCAAGACTTCACAAATTGCGTGGTGATCTATTGTTGTTAGACAATGACGAACCTGCAAATTATGCAGAAGTGATAATGGACCCAGATTCTAAGAAATGGCAGAGTGCCATGAGATCCGAGATAGATTCCATGGGAGACAATTAGGTTTGGAACTTGGTTGACCCGCCTGATCGGGTTAGACCTATTGAGTGTAAATGGATCTTCAAGAAGAAGGATATGGACGGAAATGTTCACGTCTATAAAGCTCAGCTTGTCACAAAGGGTTTTTTGCAATTTCAAGGGATTGACTACGATGAGACATTCTCGTCGGTAGCGATGCTTCAATCTATTCAGATCTTTCTAGCAATTACTGCATATTTCAATTATGAGATATGGCAGATGGATGTTAAAAGAGCCTTTCTAAATGGGTATTTAGAAGAGGATGTGTATATGATACAGCCCAAAGGCTTTGTTGATCCTAAAAATGCTAGAAAAATATGCAAGCTTAAGAAATCCATTTATGGGTTAAAGCGAGCTTCTAGGAGTTGGAATATTCATTTTGATGAGGTCATCAAAGGTTTTGGCTTCCATCAGAATGAAGAAGAACCTTGTGTTTATAAGAAGGAAAGTGGGAGCGCTGTTGTGTTTCTGATCTTATATGTGGATGACATATTACTGATCGGGAATGACATTCCAATGTTGCAATCCGTAAAGACTTCACTGAATAATAGTTTTTCTATGAAGGATTTAGGAGAGGCAGCATACATCTTGGGCATTAAGATCTATAGAGATAGGTCGAGAAGGCTAATAGGATTAAGCCAAGACACGTACATAGACAAAGTGTTGAAGTGGTTCAACATGGAACAGTCCAAGAAAGGGTTCTTGCCTGTGTCACATGGTATGCGCTTCAGTGATAAGTAGTGTCCTTCCACTGATGCTGAGCACAAGCGCATGAGTAAGGTTCCGTATGCTTCGGCAGTTGGTTCCATCATGTATGCCATGATTTGTACTCGCCTAGATGCACATATGCTCTAAGTGTTGCGAGCAGGTACCAAGCCAATCCTGGTGATAGTCACTGGAAGCTGGTTAAAAACATTCTTAAATACTTGGGAAGGACTAAGGATGTGTTCCTAATCTATGAAGGTGAGAAGGAGCTTGTTGTATATGGTTACACCGATGCTAGCTTCCAAACCGACGTGGATGATTCACTATCTCAATTAGGTTTTGTGTTCACAATAAATGGTGGTGCAATAAGCTAGAAGAGTTTCAAGTAGGAAACGATCACCGATTCTATGGTAGAAGCTGAGTACATTGCGGCTGGAGGAGCTACAAAGGAAGGTGTTTGGTTGAGGAGGTTCCTCATTGAACTTGGTGTGTTTCCAATGCATCGGGCCCATTGAATTTACATTGTGATAACAATGGGGCGATTGCACAGGCTAAGCAGCCTAGGGATCACCAGAAGAACAAACATGTACTCTGGAAGTTTCATCTCATTCGATAGTTTGTCAAACTAGAAGAGATCAAACTATGCAAAATACATCAAGATTTGAATATAGCAGATCCTTTAACAAAGGCTCTTCCATAGCCTAAGCAGGAGGCGCACATGAGGTCTATGGGGATTAGACATCTTAGAGATTAACTCTAGTGCAAGTGGGAGATTGTTGGGAATATGCCCTAGAGGTAATCGTAGAGATGATGATATTCCGATTGTATCTATGAAATGCATTAAGTGTTCATTGGATATCCATTATAGACAACTTGAGTTGATTGGAAATTATATGAATTGTTTGTAGAACTCAATTACTTAAATGGTTGTTCTAAAGTTATCCCTGGTCGGCATTCTTGTGATAACACACTTGAATATTAGACCAGCACATGTATTAGTTGATGGCTATGTTTCACAAGTCATGGACATGGAGATGTCGAACTAATAATGTGGGCACATGTGAGACATGTAGGCTAGACTCACCCAACATGAGATTGTCTCTATTCACATCATGTACGTTTTGTCCTCAGACCTGAGATTGTGGTATGTACTCAAGATGTGAAACGGCCTACTTAGGGATTACCAAACACTGCTCCATAACTGGGTAGTTATAAAGGTGGTCTTCGGGTGGTTGGGAAGCATGCTATGAGACATAGACAGTAAAGATGGAATTTGCCCCTCTCTCCATGAGAGAGATATACTAGATCACTGAAGTGATTGGATCAACAAATGCATGGCCATGCTTGGGTTAAGTGTTAACCCACAAGTTGAACCATATATCAGTGGCAAAGGGAATAACTTGTACGCGGTCATAGTGGTTCGTCTGATATAATCTTTGGATATGCATAGGTGTTGTCACGCCTTGCTAGAGGCCGCTATCAACTATTGGGCGAGTAGGAGTACTCAGTCCATGTCTATGTGTGCGTGAACCCATAGGGTCGCACGCTTAAGAGTTGGAAGCCTAATTCGGGTTGGACTCGAATTAGACAAGGCATAGGGTTCCTGATGGGCCTCTAGGTCGTGGTCGCATAGGGACGCCTATATAAGCAAGGGGTAGGGCGAGGCAGACCTGATCCGATTGATCTATTCAGCCGCCATCGCCCACCCCACGCTCACGCCTTTGCTCCTCGCGAACCTAGCAGTCCGGTTGCGCATTGCTTCTTCCCGCACGTGTGTGATACCTTGGAGGTGCTACATCTGTGGCACAAGGATGAACCTGGTCAATCACAGTGGTCAGCAACTGGTCAGCAACTAGTTGGACTAGTCAGCAACTAGTTGGACTGGTCAGTGACTAGTTGGACTGGTCAAGAATATGCTTGGACGATCCATAAGCGAAGGGTGTACTTGACAGATGACCATGCAAATGCATGGCACTGCTACGGCGCGTTCGACTACATCAAGTCTTCTGCTGCATCTACGTGTCTAGTGGTAATCCTATGACCTATATCTGGCAGTAGATCCTAGTTTATGAGGTAGAAAAGTTTTGTTTTCTGGCTTGCGTTGCACCCTCATAACCCTATAGTGTTGTTGAAACCGATCCATGGTGCGAGGTGTGCAGAGGAGAAGATCGTTTGGGAAACAATTGTCCTGAAACAAAGGAGGAAGTGAGCTTCATCAACAACAACGAGTGCCGATCCCAACAACAATAGCAAGGATGGAACTCGTGCCCCTTCTACCAAGGAAACCAAGGTAATAGTTATAGCAATAATTTCAATAATTCTTATGGTAACCAACCTTCTTTAAGAGATCTTGTTGATGGGGACGTGATTCCCTGATCTTCCGTCAGATGGAGATAACTATCGTTTTGGTGGAGCACGACACACCGATCCGGCTTCAGATCCAAAGACCCGAACCCTGCAATCTTAGCACCACGACTCCTCTGGTTATCAACCGTGTCTCCAACCGGTTGACCTCGCCATGAAGGCTAATCCCTGCCTGCGAAACGAAGAACACAAGCAAGAACTCGAAAGAACGCAGCTCAATTAATGGGACAATCTGCAAATGAATGATTAAGCACTCGAGTTGGGGTTCCACAAACCGATGAACGGCGGCTGTCGATGGACAGAATAATCTAAGCAAAACCCCAAAACCTAACGACGGTGGCGGCGTATGTTTATAAAGGACTTAGGGTCGTCGCCTACCCTGGACACGCCCACTAATAGGCTCATAAACGATACATGGCCCATTGGACCAAAATAAGGTGACGCAGCACCAAGACAGATTCGGAATGCTGACTTGCTTTGACAATTCCCATGGACTCCAAAGAGGTTTTGACGTGAGACCACTTCTATTGGCTTCCTTATGAAGTTAGCTTTGCAACCATATGTAGAACATCGAAACCGGAGTCCGTATGAGTCCGTATGACCAGTTCTAGTCTAGGCTAGTCTGGCAGTCCGAGACAGACGCGAAATCAGCTTGTGTTGCACGCCCTTGCTGGCCCAGCTCGTCTCCAACTCCTCATCCAAGTTCTTCAGAAGCCTCTCCATTGTTCCTAAGCAATATTAAATCATTAGGTAGTAATCTATTCTCAAAAGTATGAAAAGTATCGCTTAAAAACGAGCTCACCTGTAAATGTAGTTGACGCATTCGAGCTCAGGTCATTGGGCCTTGGAGAGGATCAGCAGGTGCACAAGAAGAAGCGATGTCCTCATCATCCTCCCCCTCTTGAACTAGAGTCGTCCTCGACTCAAGCTCATCTTCCTCTCCCAAGTATGGTTTTAAATCTGTAATGTTAAATATGGGACTAACCGCGAACTCGGGTGGCAACTCAAGTTTATATGCAATATCATTTATTTTCTCAATTATTTTATAAGGACCAGCACCTCTTGGCATTAATTTAGACTTACGCAAATCTGGAAATCTTTTTTTTCTTAAATATAACCATACCAAATCACCCGGTTGAAGTTTTACTTCCTTTCTACCTTCACTTCCAGCAATTCTATCCTTCTCATTCATCTTTTCAATATTTATTTTTGTTGTTTCATGCAGTTTTCTAATAAATTCAGCACGCTCCATAGCATCACTATGCGTTCTCTCAACAGATGGTAAAGGCAAAAGATCAATTGGAGCACGGGGGTTAAAGCCATACACTACTTGGAAGGGACTTACCTTTGTTGTAGAATGTACAGCCCTATTGTATGCAAACTCCACATGAGGCAAACACTCCTCCCACATCTTCAAATTACGCTTTAAAATTGCTCTCAACATGGCGGACAATGTGCGATTCACCACCTCAGTTTGGCCGTCAGTTTGTGGATGACAAGTTGTAGAAAACAGTAACTTTGTTCCCAATTTATTCCACAAAGTGCGCCAAAAGTGACTCAAAAACTTCGCATCGCGATCTGAAACAATAGTAGAAGGCATACCGTGCAAGCGAACGATTTCTTGAAAGAATAGGTCAGCAATATGAATGGCATTGTCACTCTTATGGCAAGGAATAAAATGTGCCATCTTCAAAAAACGATCCACAACCACAAAAATACTATCCCTCCCTCTCTTAGTCCTTGGCAATCCCAAAACAAAATCCATAGAAATATCAGCCCAAGGAATTGAAGGAACAGACAGCGGCATGTACAAACCATGTGGGTTCAATCGTGACTTAGCTTTTTGACATGTGGCGCACCGAGACACAAACCGCTCAACATCGCGCCTCATTTGTGGCCAAAAGAAGTGTGTGGACAGCACCTCGATCGTCTTCTTGGCACCAAAATGACCCATCAATCCGCCGCCATGGGCCTCCTGCAACAACAAAAGACGAACGGAACCAACTGGAATGCATAGGCAGTTAGCTCTAAACAAAAATCCATCGTTCATCACATATTTATTCCATGTGCGTCCCTCTTTACAATTCTCCAAGATGTCTCTAAATTCAACATCATTAACATATTGATCCTTAATTGTTTCAAGCCCAAAAATCCGACAATCAAGTTGAGACAACATGGCATATCGTCTAGACAAAGCATCAGCAATAACATTGTCTTTTCCTTTCTTGTGTTTGATAATATAAGGAAAAGATTCAATAAATTCAGCCCACTTAGCGTGTCTACGATTCAATTTATTTTGTGTTCTAATATGCTTCAATGATTCATGATCAGAATGAATAACAAATTCTCTAGGCCATAGATAATGCTGCCACGTTTGTAAAGTACGAACAAGAGCATATAATTTCTTATCATACATGGAGTAATTAAGAATAGGCCCACTTAATTTTTCACTAAAGTAAGCAACGGGTTTACCTTCTTGCATCAAGACGCCACCAATGCCAATACCACTAGCGTCACACTCAAGTTCAAAAGTCTTACCAAAATCAGGAAGTTGCAGCAACGGTGCATGAGTAAGCTTGTCCTTCAAAAGAGCAAAGGACGCCTCTTGTTCTTCTCCCCAATGGAAAACCACACCCTTTTTCGTCAACTCATTAAGCGGGGCTGCAATAGTGCTAAAATCCTTGACGAAGCGCCTATAAAATCCTGCAAGTCCATGAAAGCTCCGGACTTGTGTCACTGTAGTGGGAGTTGGCCAGCTCCTTATAGCCTCCACCTTTGCCTCATCAACTTCAATCCCCTGCGAGGTGACAACATAGCCAAGAAACGATACTCGTTCGGTGCAAAAGTTGCACTTCGCGAGGTTACCAAACAAACTTGCAGCTCGCAATGCTTGAAAAACAGCACGCAGGTGATCAACATGTTCATGTAAAGACTTGCTGTAAATCAAGATATCATCAAAATAAACCACCACAAATTTACCAATGAAAGGACGTAACACCTCGTTCATTAATCGCATGAAAGTACTAGGTGCATTTGTTAACCCAAAAGGCATTACTAACCACTCATACAGGCCGAACTTGGTTTTAAAAGCAGTTTTCCATTCATCGCCTAATTTCATTCGTATTTGGTGGTAGCCACTTCTCAAATCTACTTTCGAAAAAATTACAGAACCACTTAACTCATCAAGCATGTCGTCTAACCTAGGAATAGGATGACGGTACCTTATGGTGATATTATTAATGGCTCTACAATCTACACACATGCGCCAACTGCCATCTTTTTTTGGAACTAAAATAACTGGAACAGCACAAGGACTAAGGCTCTCACGGACGTACCCACGGTCCAAAAGGTCTTGGACTTGGCGCTGAATCTCCTTAGTCTCCTCAGGATTGGCCCTATAAGCAGCCCGATTTGGCAAACTTGCTCCAGGAATTAAGTCGATCTGATGTTCAATCCCTCTAATGGGTGGAAGCCCCGGAGGAATCTCAGAGGGAAAAATGTCACTGTACTCCTGCAAAAGGTCAGCGACAGAAGATGGCACTGTGCTAGATATATCTTCTATAGAAAATAAAGCATCTTTGCATATTAAAGCATAGCACGTATCATTAATCTCTACAAGATCAGATTTGGTGGCAAGCATCACAGGATTTTTTAATTTAATTTCTGACTTATTCTCAATTTAGCATCAACAGCTAGTCTATCCTTCTTAGCTTGTACAATTTGAGCAGGCGTCATGGGTTGCAAAGTAATTTTTTGTCCTTTATGCATAAGAGTATATGTATTACTTCTACCATGGTGGACAGCATCATTATCATATTCCCAAGGTCTACCCAACAAAAGAGAACAAGCTTGCATTGGAACAACATCACGGTCTACATAATCAGAATATGGACCAAGGGAAAAATAAACTCGTGCCGTTTTAGTTACCTTGGCCTTACCTGAATCATTGAGCCACTAAATATGGTATAGATTTTTATGAGGTCGGGTCGTTAATTCAAGATGCTTGACCAAATCTTCACTTACCAAATTGTTGCAGCTGCCTCCATCAATGATCACGCGTACACGTGTTTCTTTAATCACAAATAAAATCTGGAACAAGTTATGGCGCTGTTGCTTCTCTGTATCGTGAACCTGCGTACTAAGAACTCGCTGCACAATAAAAATTCATTGGTTGCCAGCATCTTCGGAGCTCACAATTACTCCGTCCTCATTTGTAGCATCTGCTTTGTCAGGTTCTTCATCCGAGGCACTAATGTAACCATCTTTAGTTGCAATGTATGCCCGTGTGCTTGGACATTCTCTTGCTATGTGACCGTACCCTTGGCAGCGACGACACTGAATACCTGTAGAGCGACCGGTAGAAGCCACAGAAGATGACGGTTCCTGCATACGAGTCTTACCAGCGGTTGAAGGAAAAGATGCAGCGGGTGGCGAACGCGTGGCTGCTGGCGCCGCTGCTGAAGGAGAAGCACTCGCAGCCTTAGCACCCGATGGCACATTCTTCGACGAAAAAGAACTGCCGTAGTTACTTTGGCTCCTTTGCTGTTGTGGTTGTCGTCCCTGCAATTCTTTTTCTGCAAGCATGGCAAGCTGAAACAACTGGTTGGTAGTATTATATTCCCTATAATCAACAAGATCCTGAATTTCTTTTCTCAAACCACCATAAAAACGACACAATTTATCCTCGGGTTCTTCTTCTATACCACAACGCATCATATCCTTTTGTAGCACTGCAAAATAATCCTGAACAAGCATATCTTCCTGGTCTAAGCACTGTAGTTTCTTACGCATATCTCGCTGATAAGTAATTGGAACAAACCTATCACGCATAGCAATTTTAAGATTCTCCCAAGCAGTCCACCAGATTAGAGCGAAATCTTTAAATTCACTAGTGGCTTGTCTAACCTTATGACATTCAGGTACAAGATGAGCAAAAAATTTTTGTTCTACTGTCAGCTCCCAATCTAAATATTCCTCAGCATCATATTTACCAACAAAAGATGGTATGGAAAATTTAATTTTAGCATACGGATCATCGTTACCTTGATGTCTATTACCTCCCATACCAATTGTATTCTTCATCTTGCGTCTTCTGCGCAAGCAGTTTTCGTTTGTCCTAATGTGATCAGGAAGGCCATCGGAATTATAAACAACATCTTCTTCTATTTTAGGAAAAGCAGCCTCGTCATCACCTCCCTCTTGTCCTTGATCATCGTCCGGCTTGGGTGGATTGTTCTCAAGCTGTTCCACCCTTCCAGAAATCGTGGATACTCGCTTGTCCACACGTTCAACATCAGTGTGGACTGTTCAAATATCCTTTTGTAACGCCTCCAGCATCCTCGACTGGTTCGTGAGTAAATCCCTGATGACCTGCAAGTCACTTTGCAAAACAGGAGTGTCGTCTGGCATGATTAGTGATTAGCAAAAACTCCTATGAGCTACTTGGGTTCAATTGGTGGAATCACACCCTCACACATGTCTTAACAAGTTCTTACCCAAGTTCTTACCAACACATGTAGAGGATGGCAACCGGTGGATCTCGGTTGTGATACCTGAGGATGTGGGCCACGATTGCAAGGTCTTTTCCTGTACTGATCTGAAGATAATGTGGAGCTTGGAAGGCGCACAAACAGAAAATATATGTATATATATGGCACACAACTCAGTAACAGCGAGCAATGCTGAACTCTAGTCCAAAGTACTTATGCTTGTTGCTGGCCTAACGTGTTCCAAGTACCAAAAGTGTGTGAACAAGGACAAAGGAAGTACAAGTATGGAAGCACAAGTATGATTGAGAAACAAGTATGAAAGAAACCCAATGAAACACTCGCAATCGCAGAACAAACAACTGTCTCCTTGTTCTCTTTTTTTTTCTTCTCGCCAAAAAGGCACTAGTTTGGGTCGGCTCCAAATGGAGTCAAGAAGCTGCTGTAAAAATTTTAGATTTTTCTGATAAACGAGCGAAAAGTTATGCCTGTTTTACTGAAGGTATCTCAAGTTATGTTTTCTCGAAAGGCACAACACGGCAGTCGGCAGTTAGGGCGAAGCGTCCCTAAACCCCAACACCGATCACAGCAGTAGGTATTCGCCAGATGATTTAAGGAAGGCTGCGATGCAAGCAACAAAGAGCGGCTAACGACCTATCTAGGGTTTGCGCGGCGGTGAGAGTTGACACAAGGCGGCTGGCGGGGCAAGTCAAGTAATGTGGTGATTCGACTTGTTGTTTGGAACGGTGGAAGGGACAACGTTGAAAGGAAAAACACACGACTGGACTCTAACACAACCTACCAGCAACAAGACCCTGACCAGGACACAAATTCAACACTACGGACTCTGGACTGAATTATGCAAAGGCTAAAGCGAGGAGGGGTTCTAGGACAGGAAATTGAATATGGCTTTGGACTGTGGGACAAAAACAAAACACTCAAAAACTAGGGATAAACGTAAATCTGACGGTATACCTTAACTCTGAATACCACTTGATGGGGATGTGATTCCCTGATCTTTCGTCAGATGGAGATAACTATCGTTTTGGTGGAGCACGACACACCGATCCGGCTTCAGATCCAAAGACCCGAACCCTGCAATCTTAGCACCACGACTCCTCTGGTTATCAACCGTGTCTCCAACAGGTTGACCTCGCCACGAAGGCTAATCCCTGCCTGCGAAACGAAGAACACAAGCAAGAACTCGAAAGAACGCAGCTCAATTAATGGGACAATCTGCAAATGAATGATTAAGCACTCGAGTTGGGGTTCCACAAACCGATGAACGGCGGTTGTCGATGGATAGAATAATCTAAGCAAAACCCCAAAACCTAACGACGGCGGCGGCGTATGTTTATAAAGGACTTAGGGTCGTCGCCTACCCTAGACGCGCCCACTAACAGGCTCATAAACGATACACGGCCCATTGGACCAAAATAAGGTGACGCAGCACCAAGACAGATTCGAAATGCTGACTTGCTTCGATAATTCCCGTGGACTCCGAAGAGGTTTTGATGTGAGACCACTTCTATTGGCTTCCTTATGAAGTTAGCTTTCCAACCATATGTAGAACGTCAAAAACGGAGTCCGTATGACCAGTTCTAGTCCAGGCTGGTCTGGCAGTCCGAGACAGACGCGAAATCAGCTTGTGTTGCACGCCCTTGCTGGCCCAGCTCGTCTCCAACTCCTCGTCCAAGTTCTTCAGAAGCCTCTCCATTGTTCCTAAGCAATATTAAATCATTAGGTAGTAATCTATTCTCAAAAGTATGAAAAGTATCGCTTAAAAATGAGCTCACCTATAAATGTAGTTGACGCATTCGAGCTCGGGTCATTGGGTCTTAGAGAGGATCAACAGGTGCACAAGAAGAAGCGATGTCCTCATCACTTGTCGTTGGCTAAACTAAAATCAATGATAGTATTAACAAGAAAATGATGGCTAATGATAAGATTCTTGAAAGTTTAAGTGAGAAAATGGATAGCATTACTTCTGCCATGAAAAATCAATTGAGCTTTAATAAAATGCTACAAACACAATTAGCTCAGTTAGCAGCAACTGTCCCATCCTTCGAGCAAGGTAAGATCCCAGGGAAACCTGAGGACCCAATTGAACGTGTTAAATTAGTAACCAAGAGGTTTGGTAAGCCTCCACTATGCTCCAACTGGGTCTATCTTCTTTATCCACCCTTCATCGCCAAGAAGGAAGATCCAGGCCTACTGACCATCACTTGCGAGATTGGACCTCAGATCTTCCAAAACATCTTCTACAACCTTGTATTGGGTGTCAACATCATGGCAAAGGTAACTTATGATAATCTGTTAGGGGGCCTTTGCACCCCACATTTATTCATTTGCAGATGGCGGATCAAACAATTCAGTTCCCTGAGGGACTAACCATGGATATACTAGTCAAGGTTCAAGACGAATACGTCCCTACCGACTTCATCATATTAGACATGGGGTCCAACAATGAAGTCCCCATCATCCTGGGAAGGCCATTCCTCAACACAGTTAATGCTATCATCTACGTGGGATCTGGCCAGATTCATTTCCAATTCCCAGCAAAGAAGGTAAAATGTCTATTCAATGGTTATACAGCTAACATGCAGGTAAAAGATAAAGAACCCAAGAACAAATCTCGCTACTACCCACGTCGAAGGAACAACAAGACAAGCGAGTCGGCCAAAAAGCCTGAAGTAAAGAAAGAAGAATGCACTGAATCATGAGGCAAAGGTAAGAAAATATGGCAGGAGAAAGAGGTGCAATCATGGTCACCATCTCTGGAACCAACCGAAGCACCCAAAGAATGAACAAGACAGAGAGGTCCTACTCTCTGGACCTAAAACATGGAGCCCTTGCTGATAAGGCAAATCAGTATTTATCCCATATTTATTTTCTGCATTTTAATTCTTGTACTTATTTTCATTACATCTTAGTTTTATTTTGCATATTTTATTTTGACAAAAATAATTAGCAATAATGAATAAAATCTTGAGAATAATCTGCAACAGCATTTTTGAGCTGCTGGACCACCCAAGGGGGGTTGGCCCACCAGTGGGCCTACTCCTATTCCTTTCACTTTGGTTTGATGTATTGGTTTGGGATCAGCACTTGGATGCCCTTGGGGCACTCAAGTGGTGGTCGGTCAACCCCCAGACTGTCCCCTATGGCAGTCTGCTGTCTCCCATTTGCCACACATAGGAATCCTATGCATGCCACACCAGCCAAAGCCTAAAAAGAAATGGTCCTTTGCTTTGTCACTTTAGCATAAGATGCGCTTTTTCATGTTGGTTTCTTTGAGGACCATACCACCAGCTAAAATCCTACAAAGTGGTCACCTAAGAATGCTTAAGTGTCCCCATAGTCCATGGGAATCTCTTTAGACATGTTTCCACTTTTGCCATTATCTTTTCTCTTTCACAAAGCACTAGGCAAGGGAATCTCTGAAAAGCACTTTACTTTTGGTCCACACCTAGCCTTTACTTTACCAGACACTTGATGATACACTGTTTAAAGTGTTGGGTGGCCTAAGGAGGGGTCGGCCGACCCCACTTTGGGCAAATTCTAAAAAGTGTCTGCAGGATGTTGCTAGATTCCCTGCCAGGATTCAAATTCAAATTTAAAAGTGCTTTTGGGGGGGTTGGCCGACCCACACTTTTGGGGTCCACCACTTTCCCTTCTCCCCCTATAAATATCCCTGCATTATGAGCTCAACTCCACACCCATAACCACCAGAATCATCTAGAGCTCACAATCTCTCTTCTTCTCTCCTTTGTTGCAAGTTCTTTCTCGAGTTTAGTTTAGTAGTAGCCTTCCAAAACAAAAACCCAAAAATATTTCTTGCATAGTAGTAGTAGGAGGAGAGTTTGGTTGTTTCACTTGTGCAGCTAGATGAAGAAAGCATTCCTCTCCCAGTTCAGGAAGTCCAAGATAGGTGAGAGTTTTTCCCAAGGCTCTCACCACATTCATGAAGGAACCCATGGGAGAAGAGAGGAGGAAGAGCGCTACCACCCAATGGTACTCTACAATCCTCCAGAAAGAGTGCTAGAGGTCGAGAGCGGCCTCATACTGAGCCAAGAAGAGCTACAGAAGTTCAACATTCTTAAAGGAAGCAACTTCAACCACACGGGCATCATCGACCCAGTCCTCTTGGACCGCACAGGTATGAGTAAAGAATTCAATGATGTCTTTACTGCAATTGGTTGTGGAGGTTTTTGACAAATGCATGAGGTTGGTATAAAAGTGCTTACCCAAGAATTTCTGGGCACCTAAAACTTTACAAATGTTGGGGTAGCCTTTCGCATGTTTGGCGAAGAATATAATTTATCTTGGAGCCTTTTAAACACCTCTTTGGGATGTGATCCTGATTGTGAACTTGATTTAGACATTGCCATTGACGGTTTTAACAAAGCTGAATTTTGGAAAGCAATTTCTGGCACCAATGATTGCTCTCATCTTACAGCCTCTAAAATTCATAATCCAACTCTGTGCTTTCTTCAATATTAGATGGTTGTGACTCTTTTTCCTGACACTAGAGGTAATTCCTTAAGTGATGATGAACTTAAACTACTTTATGCCATGGTACACAAGATTAAGATCTCTTCTATTAAACTGTTAGTGAACTTTTGGCTTAGCTGCTTTGAAACTAAAAACTCTATTTACTGCACATCATTCATTACTCACATAGCCAACACTTGAGGTGTAACAAAGTCACATGCCTTTGAGTACATTACCTCTGCTAGGGATGTCTTAGATGAGAATGTCTTTATTAATTCTAATGTTCTCAAGAGAGGTCCAAGAGGTGGACTTAGAATGATTTATCCTGGCCATATAGCCGAAGTTCCTTTGACCTATGAGAGACGTCGACTGTATAGGCTTCGTACACTAACCATCAAATTGGATCGAGAGGCAAGAGGCCAAAATATTACAGAGATGGACAGGATGACAAGAGGGATGTCACAAGCTACTCAGATGAACCAGGCAGGCCCCTCATGCCTTGTAGAAGAAGAAGTTGAAGAAGGTGAGAAGGCAAGCTCCATGGACATTTCAGGATCCAGGGGGAGCCCTCCACGTCCATAGGACACTTCTCACCCAAGGCGAAGGGAGAGGCGCCCCCAAAGGACAAACATGGATGACCTCATCAACAACATGAGCACAATGCGCATTAAACAAGAGACAACATTACAATTGGTGCAACAGAACGTCCAATATCTGCAAGAAGAAGGAAAACAACGTTGGGCCAGGTGATTCCAATACTATCCGCCACCACAGTGAGCAAGAGCCAAGCTTAGGGGAGAGCCTCTCCCCCACTATGGTAAGTATTCTATCCTAGCATTTGCATTTTAGTTATTTATCTTGTTGCATATAAATTTTTTTTGAAAAGTTTAAAAATACAAAAAATATTTGTTTATTTTTAGTAGGACCTATGCTTCATGTATGTCTTTCTCCTTATGGAATTGATGAGTAGTTGCTTTGTCAATATCTCTCTAGTGCCTAGTTTACAACTTAGTGCTTCTTTAAGTATGGATTACTTAGCTCTTTTTGAACCATCATGAACCTAAAAACTTTGTGGGTTGTGAGTGCTAGAACTAAGTCTAAGTTGTTGGGGGATATGAGATAGTGAGACAAGAGCTGCTATAATATTGTTCTAAGCATGATAGATTACTGGAGAATTTATTCTTAAAATGATCAAAACCTTAATTGTTTCTCAATGGTGATGAAATTCCTACCACAACCATATAAGCTTTAAACGTTTAAAAAACTTTCACATGAGCTATTTGCTTTGTGTTGAGTGTTGTCAAATCTTGTTTATCCCTGTTAAGAGACTTTTCATGCCTTTAAGATCAAGATCACATGCATGCCACATATATGCATGCTGCTTCTACACTAGAAGTACACAAAAACATGCATTCCATTTCCACCAAATAGGTTGCTCCATGCTCTAAGTGTTAGAAAAATCTCTCTAAATATTGTTTTAAAGATTAGATATAAGAAAAGGGGCTAGGCAAAATAAGTATTTATGATGATGGACACATGAAAGTACATGAAAAAATGCTAGCCCTGTCTCAATAGAAAAGAATAGAGAGATCTTATCAAATAAAGGAGCAACCTAGTCCACCATATCTACCACACACTTGCACATCTTGATCTAGGGGTATGACACTTCTCTTCAAGGATCCGAGCTCTGACTTTGCAACATATGCAAGTAAGTTGCTATCTCCTTGTTATCCCTACCTTGAGCTCCACATAAGCCTTTTTAGAAGTAGGATGAGTTAAGGAAAGGCAGTCTTACCTTGTGCCTTGGTGAGGAATCATACACCATTTGAGCGACATGAGAGTACCATATGGGGAACATTAAGTTTTCTTTTGAAAAACATCACAAAAAGCCCTCCGGTATGAAACTTGCTAGGAATGAGAAAATTAGTGTTCAAGTCAAAACTGTTCTATCTTTCAACCACCCAAGACAAAGGGAAAGCCATAAGCCCCATATAGGACTAAGGTAATATGGGTGAGTTTTTATAGCTAATTTTTCCATTCAAGAAGAACTTCGATGTGCACATGGTACTCTTGAAATGTGGGCATAGTAACAATACCTGATCTACCAAGGCTAAGTTTGATTGTTTGCTTGGGACGAGCAAACATTAAGCTTGGGGGATCTTGTTGACGATGGATATACCATGAAAATCCATACTCAAAACACCATCAACATGCCTCGGTTCCAAGGAAGAATAGCATAACATGAACATATTTTATCAATAACTAGATCCACTTGTACTCTTAGCTTGTGATTTTAGGAAATAGCAAAATGTACCTTGGTGGGACCCAATGAGGGGATCGACTGACCCCCACCTTGTGGGTCCCAAGGTCAGTTGGCTTCCACCTACCTCCTGCATGCCACCACACAACTAAATTGATCAAGAACGTCCATCTGAGGTGGTTATGAAGTCGGTTTATCCAAGGGTGTAGAGAGAAGGAGCACATCGATCACTGATGTGGCACCCCTTCTCCTTCCCCTATATAAGGTGGCTACCACCACCCTTGGAAATCATCCATTGATCCAATTCCAAGCTTCCAAGCTCAAGCTAGAGTAGTAGTAGTTAGTCTAGAGTGGGAGTTAGTCAAGTCAAGCGAAGCTCGGGGTCTCTGGAGTCATCTTCTAGAGAGTCTGGTATAGCTCTTGTATCTTTCTCTTTTTTGTAAGACTTTCCTTTTAGCAATATATTTACTGCTGCTATACTTTACTTAGTATTTACTTAGTACAAGTCTATAGTCTTTATAGTCTTGTTGTGTGCTTGTCTTAATAGTTTAGTTGCTTTATAGTATTTCCTGTAACCAACTTCCTTGTGTGTGTATCAACTTCCTATCTTGCATAGGAGCTCTAGTTATCTACGCATTAGCTAGAGTTGTAAGAGTAAGTGTGAGTGAGGTGCTCAGACTTAGTCTTTCCTTTGATTGCCGCTGGTCTGCATGGACAGTTCGTGAGCACACTCCCGAGATGTGACAGGTCTTGGGCGGCATTAGGGTTTTCTCACCACATTTGGGCTAGTTCTTAAATGTAGGGCGCCCATAAGAGTATAGCTGCTTTAGTAGGAGTTCTGTCTCCTGCTTTCTTTCCTATCCCCACCACGCAAGTAGTAAAGCACCAGTCTAGTTGAGTCATCTATCTCTTAGGATTAAGTGCATAGAAGTAAAGTAAGATACATAGGAGTCCTTTACCCACTTGTTATCCTCCCACCTATTTAGCTCTCTACCAGTTATCCTTAGATTAGAATCTTTTTGATCATTTACCTATCCTTTTATTTATATACCCCCTTCCTACACTAGTGATACTAGATTATAGTAGATACAAGGATCTCTTTCCCCTTTTATTAAATATTCATAGCTACTGCTTTCCCCTGAGAAAATATAAATTACAATACCTTAGAATACTCCCAGGTGAAGTGCTACAATGGTATATTCTGTGCACTTGCAGAATTATCCAATAGACTTAGAATTACCACACAGGCATTTCTGGTGCCATTGCCAATCTTTGGTAGTGACACTAAGATTTGCCAACAACTATATGCCACAATGTCCAATTATTAGTACCATAGTCTTCAAGGATCCACATTGAAAACTTGTGTTGATTGCGAGGCCATCAACGAGACGTACACACAAGTGACCCTGATATTGATGCAGGGTAAGCTCATCATTACCAGTAGGCATAGCAATTTCCTTCCATGTGTTTCCCTCCATATCCACAGCAATTATCGTAGATGTCCCCTCAGCCGTAACATACACCATATTGTGTAGAAAACCGTTAAGAAATACACTTCGCGCTATATTAAGCTATAGATCAATACCCTCCCCCCGCCATCCACATTTTGTACTGAGCCATGTATTAGTTTCAGATGAGTAGATCTCCAAAGCTTCAACTGTATGGTTTTCATCTTCCACATATTCAACGACATGGAAGTGCGAGGAGACTGTTGGATCAAAACACAATTGAGCCAACCTAGCTAATGGAACAAAACCCTCCAAAGATAGGCCACGAGCATGAGGGCCAGCCGGCAGTACCTTATAATTTCATGTGATTGGATTGCAAATGACCTAGCAACCAGATCCCATAATAAAAGACCACAGGCATAAGACGAGGCCATTGTAGTAGTCTGAGACAGCTAGATGATCTATGGGCAAGAAGCCAAAGCAGGGAAGTTCATCGGTGAAGCTGAAGAAGTGCTGGGTGTTCTTGTTCCTGGTATCAAAGAAAAAACCGATCACAGTCTGGCGGGCCAGTTTGTCATTGATGTTAGACTTGTTGATGAGGAGTTTCCAGTCTCAACAGACCAATTTGCAGCAGAACAAGGAGGGGCCAGGCTTGCGGTGGAAGATCTCAAGAACAAGATCATCTAGGAGTCTGGCAAATGAGTCTGTCCTCCTGTTGGGGACCTATTCCATTTCATCAATGTGCAATACACCTCAGCTACCTAAGTAATGATATCACTAAATGAAGAAGAAAATAATCCAACAAAGATCCATCAGTAAAGTGCACAACTTATATCAAATTACATGTTTAACAGCCATTAACAGTTTCCATGTTATGAGGTATAACACCTTGGTTCCTAAAGGAAGACCAGAGGCCATCATATGTGCACCCAGAAAGTCCACACATATAAGAAAAAATAGGATATAAGAAAACAATGTATATTATAGTGAAAACTTACTTGTATTATCATTTACAAACATTAGAATATCACATAATTGATGGCTACAATGTCTCTTCAGAGCTCCATCCTTCTCAGGGACAGTTGACTCGGGGCTCCGTACGCCAAACACTTTTGACACTCAACATCTTTATCCTTCTTAAGAGTAGCACCTTACTACAAACTATAGCAAGGGTGAGTTCCATGTTGAAACTTAGCAAGTACAGGTGGAAAGTAATGACATGCATGGCTTATACAAAGGTAAGGCTGAATGGTAAAATTGCAGTAGCATTTTAGGTATACAACATAAAACCTTTTAATTTAAACAACCTATTACTATCAACTTGGTGGAGAAACCCAACCCTTATTAAAGGTTCAAGAAGAAATTAAGATTCATATAATATTCAAGATATAAGCATATATCCATTAAAACATTAACCTTGAGATTTGCCATCTCAAACAACACAGGATTGCCATCCCAAAACATAATCCTTGAGATTGCCATCTCAACCAACACAGGACTGGCATCCCATTCAGAAACAGAGGTAGCCACCTCCTCAAACAACATCACCATGATTTAACAATTTATTCCATTGGGCTAAGTCATGTGAGGATCTGGGCCGCTCATGACCGTGAGCACGGACGATATACCGATTTTAACTCTGCGTAGAGGTGTACACTTTCACTCTAGATTGTGATTACTCTGTATGCCCGAGGCGGCCAACCTCTTAGCCCATTACCAAGGCAGGCCGGCAGAGGTCACAACGAGGCTTTTCATAGGGTCATAGGCAGCGGTAACCCGATCTGTGATGTGCCAAGCACATGAGAGACGTACTCATAGCCGCTGCCCCGGTCTACGGATCAACCAGAACTCCCATGCAAGAACTTGTAACACCCTTCATGCTATAGCTATAGAACCCGTCGATAAGCCACCCAACTGCCTATGATGATCCTACTAATAGACCAAGCCAGTGCCCATTAGCCTAGAGATGTCCAGAAGTCCCAGGTTGCCATTCCATGAACAGGTCCGCAAGGGGGGAAAAGATACGTACACCCTTGTCAACATGAGTCCCACTAGCATCCCCCAACATTCACCGTCAACCAACGATGCGAAATAGCATGAACTTCTCCAACGGCCAAACCCAAGAGCTTATGGCTCCAACATCTTTAAGAAGCAAGTTTTATCTTCATTAAATAGGTGAAAGGTAAGTAGAGCACTAGTGATGCGTGGTAATGGCGGATGGAAGTATGAGTGAAGGTGGCTCTCCCGCAGGAAAACGGCGTCAGCTCCCGTAGCTAAATGGAGCAGCGCGGGTCTCAGTGATGAAGTATGTTGGTCAGAACCTGAGGATATCTATGAAAAATGTCACAATCTAGCAGTGAATAGTGCTATGAAAGTCTCTGTGATGATTTCGTCAGGTTTTTCATGACGTATCCCATGACCTTTTTAAAATGCATCATGGAAATGCACTTGTCAGGAAATCATCACGCAGATCGATGACCAAAGCGACCAAAACATCATGGAAACCACTCTTTGGAGACCATAACAAAATCATTATAAGAATTTTCATCATGGTACGTCATATCTCTACTAGTGTGTAGAGGTGTCCCTCTAAAGGATGATCTCTTATCTCTAGAGAATTAGGGCTAGACCTTTCCAATGTAGCAGATTAGTTCTAGATGAGAGTTAGGGAGAGCAGAGCTGTGCTCCAGTTTTGGAGAAGTCTTTAGGGATTTGGTATGTCTTTGTATCTATTCTTTATAAGACTTGTGCTTTAGTATATATTCATCTGGTCTATTTACTTTATACCTTTCATATGTATGATTAGTATAGTTGTTACATCTTGGCATGGGATCTTCGCATTTTGAGTGCTCTAGTTATCGTACATAGCTAGAGTAGTAATTGATAGTATAGACATGGTGTCTAGCCTATAGGTTACTTGAGGTTGCGCCCAATCCTACGTATTGTTGTGGTAGCCCCAGAGGTGACAGCTCTGTAAGGCCTTTGTATTCCACCACGTTTGGGTTGGTGTTTCGTAGAGCTTTTGGCAGCCTTCGCCCGACAACTTTCTTCCCAGTCTGTTTTGAGAGTCGGAAAGGTAATGTTGCTCCAATTTTCTATTGTGTGATTGCTATATCTACCCATACCTTAGTTACTTAGAACCAAAGTAATAGAGAAGTATATAGGAACCATGATCTCTCCCATTTTCCTCTCACTTTAGCTAGCTTCTCATTTATCTTAGAATTCTCCTATGTGTATTGTCATTCCTATCATATATCATTTACCCCTGCTTTAGTCTAGTTGGTTTGCTAAGTTAGTAGATGCATGATAGAGACTTATCAGATTCTTTAACTCATGCTTCCCTGTGGTAAAAATATACATAACGATACCTAGAATACTCCAGATAAAATGCTACACTGGTGTTCTATGCGCTTGTGGAATCTATCATTTTCTAATTGCACTTAATAAATACCAACACTCATCATACGCTGAGCCATGTCCAACAAAGTTCAATTATGTCGCTCGGACACGCCATTTCTCTATGGCGTTTTGGGTGGCATAAGCTGTGGAACAATTCTGCAAGTCTTAAGATGATTGCTAAACTCGTGACTCAAATATTCACCTATACAATCAGATCATAAGGCCTTAATCTTCTTACCACATTGATTCTCTACTTTATTTTGAAATTCTTTGAACTTTTCAAATATTTCAGACTTATGCTTCATTAAGTAGACATACCCATATCTACTAAAGTCATCAGTAAAAGTTACAAAGTATTGAATCCGCTTCTCACTGCCGTGCTCAGTGGTCTGCACACATCAGTATGCATGAGTTCCAACAAGTCAGACACTCTCTCAAGAAAACCTATGAAAGGCGCCTTGGTCATCTTGCTGAGCAGGCAAGCCTCACATGTCTCGTAAGAATCAAAACCAAACGAAGTTAAAAGCCCATCAGCATGAAGCTTCTTCATGTGATTTTCACTTATATGACCCAAGCGACAATGCCCATATAGGTAGGATTTAACTCATTAAGCCAAGGCCTTTCAGCACTAACATTACAGACTGGTGCATCATCAAGATTTAAAATAAATAACCCATTCACAATGGATGCAAAAGCCACAAACATGTCATTCTTGGAGATAACACAACCATTGTCTTTACTCACAAAAGAATAACCATCCTTCATCAAACATGAAGGTGACATAATTTTTTGACTTAAGCTAGGAACAAAATAACAATTATTTAATTCATAATAAATCCTAACGGCAGGTGAAGTTGCATCGTTCTGACGTTCAAAGTAGCAACTCTTACATTGTTGCCCACGCGGAAGTCAACCTCTCCCTTTTCCATGCTTCTACTTCTTATCATTCCTTACATCGTATTGCAAATATGAGCAACCGATCTGATATCAAATACCCAAGAATTGATATAAGAGTTAGCAAGAAAAATGTCTGTAACGTGAACAATGAGAGTATAAGCCGCAGTAGAACCTTTACTGCCGCCATCCTTCTCTAAGGACGCCAAGTACTCCTTGCAGTTCCTTTTCCAGTGACCTTTCCCCTTTCCGTAAAAGCAATCTGAATTTGCAGATGGTCCAGCCTTAGCAGCATATGGGTTTGGCTTAGAGATCTCATCTTTAGCCTTGCCCTTCTTCTTCTTCTAAGAATTCCCCTTCCTCTTAAACCAAGGGTTGTTCTAGACCGCCAACACTTGGCTACTGCCGGCACCTTTCTTGATGTTGGCCTTTGCTATTTTCAGCATGCCACACAACTCATTCAAGACCCTCTCCGCCCCATGCATATGATAGTTTGAGATGAAGTTTCCATAGCTGGGTGGAAGTGATGCAAGAATGAAATTAGTAGCCAACTGTTGGCCGATTGAGAAGCCTAGCTTGTCCAACTTCTGAGTGTAACCAACCATCTTGATTACGTGTGGTCCTATAGCTGCGCCTTCTATTAGATTGGTTTCAGCAAGCGCCTTAGAGACATTGAACCTTTCAGTCCTAGCTTGTGTTTGAACCATCTCCTCTAGCGCCACAATCATATCATTTGCTGAGTGATTATTATCGAACTGCATCTATAGATCAGGTTCCATGCATGCGAGCATAAGGCAACCCACTTCAAGATCAGCATCACATGCTCTCCTATAAGCGGTTCTTTTAGCAGCAGTTGCATTTTCATTAAACTCAATAGGTAATGGGGTGTCTAGAATTTCTTCCTTTTTCTTAGCCCTGAGAACAATTCTCAGGTTGCAGATCCAATCCGCATAATTAGTTCCATTCAACTTATCATTCTCAAGTATTGAATGCAAAGTAAATGGTTGATTGCGGGTGACCATTTATCTACAACAAAAGTAATGCAAAATACTAAGACAATGTATCTATGAAGAGTAAATCATATCAACTAGAATCTACTCCCAATAAAATCAATATCCCTCAATTGATACTTAGTGATTCAAGACCCACAACTAACATACCGACCAGTGAGCTTTAGCATCACCGTTGGTTGGTATGGTAGATCGGTAAGCAACACCTTGCTAATCATATCTCATATGACTCTTGTTGTTGGGCCAGCATTGCTATGCCGAGCATTCAACCTTCCCATGCTTTAAGATCCCTAACCATTAGGATGACCTTGTTCAAGTAACCAAACCTTCTTGCTGTAAGTATCCAATACGAACCTACTTAGTCAAGGAAGACCAATGACACCCTAATTTTATAGACCCACCACCGATTATACAAAAATTTTAACAGTGCAAGGTTTGGGGAAGCATGCAACTTAAACATTTCTAAGGGATCGTTCTACTTCACTATCGCACGGATGTAGAAAAATCACTATAGCATGTGAAAGTAGAACACTATAAGAATGGCATAAATAGATATAACTTGGTATAGCCCATTATCTTCTAGAGATCTCCATTTCCATCAATATGTTCATCATGACGATCTCCATCTTCATGATCCATGTTAGCCATCCTACAGTGATGCATCCGCCTTGCCTAGCTATCACTTCCATGAAATAAAATTATATAGCCACGGATCATCACAGATTGGCACGCAGGCCATTACATTAATGTTGAAAAATCTATATGGCTCCTACCCATATTGTCCCTATGACATGCAAGCCATGATTAAATTACATACATGCATCCCATACACATAAGGGCTATACTAGTCATCAATTCTGTAAAACAGACGTCTAACATTGCAGGGCCTAAAACTCTATTTACCAATCAATTTTTTGCAAATCTAATTTTGGTGAACCACAGCTTCACGTTGGAGAACCAAATGTAAATTTTGTTGGCTATGATTTTTGTTTAGAGTTCATCTCGATCTGAGTTATAGTTCAAAAGTTATGGCTTTTTTACCAAACAACACTTTTCCTAGGAACCTAGTGCTCGGTAATAGATCCCATCTACTACCGCTGCACGTCACATGTGCTCGGCACATGACCTAGGGCTCAATTCGATCAATCTGATTGATCTCAAATTCGCCATGATTGGTTTTACATGTAGCACTTAACTCGGATGGCGGAATTCTGACTGCTACAAGTAGATCTTTATAAGACCAACGTGGCAAGGTGATGAACTAAGATAACAGACTCATCTACAATGCCACACATCACCATAAGCCCACAGCCGGACCTATAACAAAGCAGCTACAACTCTGATACCACTTGTTAGTATTTCTTAGCATCACTACCAAAGATTGGCAATGACACTAGAAATGCCTAAGGGGTAATTCTAAATGTCTATTGGATGATTCCGCAAGCGCACAGAATATACCGCTGTAGCACTTTAGTGAGGATGAGTATTCCAAGGTATCATAATTTATATTTTTCTAAGTTAAAGCAATAGCTAGGAATGTTTAATAAAAGGGGAAAGAGATCCTTGTGTCTACTACAATCTAGTATCACTAGTGTAGGAAGGGGCAAATGAATAAAAGGAAATGATAGATAAATGATCACACAAATCCTATTCTAAAGATAACTGGTAGAGAGCTAGCTTGGTGGGAGGACAATGAGTGAGTAAAGGACTCCTATGTATCTTACTTTGCTTCTATGCACTAAATCCTAACAGATAGATGACTCAACTAGACTGGTGCCTTACAAATTGCGTGGTGGGGATAGGCGAGAAAGCCGGAGATAGAACCCCTACTAAAGTGGCTATACTCTTATGGGTGCCCTGCATTTTAAGAACTAGCCTGAACGTGATGAGAAAACCCTAATGCCGTCAAAAACCTATCACCTCTCGGGAGTGCGCTCATGAACTGTCCGTGCAGACCAGTGGCAATCAAAGGGAAGACTAAGTCTGAATACCACGCTCACACTTACTCTTACAACTCTAACTAACGTGCAGATAGCTAGAGCTCCTATGCAAGATAGGATGTTGATACACACAAGGAGTTGGTTACAGGAAACCAATCCAACTAAGGCAAATATACTACTAAGACAAGCACACAACAAGACTATAAAGACTATAGACTCGCACAAAGTAAATACTATGTAAAGTAAAGCAAGAATATTGTATTGATAAAAAGGAAAGTCTTAAAAAAGAGAAAAGATACAAGGACCATACCATACTCTCCAGAAGACAACTCCGAAGACCCCGAGCTTCGCCCGACTCGACTCTAACTCCCACTCTAGACTAACTACTACTACTCTAGCTTGGAGCTTTGGATAATGAATTTTGTGATTGTGTGATGATTTGCAAGGGTGGTGGTAGCCTCCTTATATAGGGGAAGGAGAGGGGGTGCCACATTAGCGATCCGGCTTGTGCTCCTCCTCTCTACACCCTTGGATGAACTGACCTTGCAACCGACGTAGATGGACGGCAATGATGAAACTAGATGCATGGCGGCATGCAGGAGGTCGGTGGGAGCAAATCGACCTAGTGGGGCCCATAGGAGGGGGTCAGCCGACCCCCTCATTGGCTGGTGGGCCTGGCTAGGTCTTCTAGATGGTGTCCCCACCTATCATATGAAGTGGTTTGGTTGGTATCCACATGTCGGCATTCTGACCCTCGAGGGGTTAACACCAACGAGTAATATTGTATCCGCGTGCTCCCTAATCCAGTGGGTGATGCAAGAATGACACAGTGATTTATCCTGGTTCGGGCAAAGAAGGCCCTACATCCAGCGGGGGGAGGATGATTCGTGTTATCTTGCACCAAAGTGCTAGTACAGGGGAAAATACAAGCTGGTGTGAGGAGTGAAAGATGGAGTTGGGGCATTCGGACGCCTTGCTCTCGACCTTGCACAGGCTCACGGTGACGCTCTGTGATCTAGGGCCTAAGTGTTTCTATGCTCTAGATCCTTTCCATTCGAGTTCGGTCCCTCTCTCTAACGCCCTGGCGCCTCCTTTTATAGACGAAGGAGGGGCACAGGTGTACATGTATTTTGAGTTCACATGACGTTGATGACGTACGACGTTGAGGCCGATCATGTCGGTGCCGCTGTAGTGATGTACGTCGGTATGGGAGGCCCTGCAGCCGTCGCATCGAGAGTTGTTGAAGTTCAGCTCGAGGGTACGCTCGGTGAAGTCGAGGGGCAACGGTCGAGGGTCCTGGCCGGAGCCGAGGGGGTCGTACCGAGGGGGTTGAGCTTCGCTGGATAAGATCAAATCCCGGAAAACACGGAAAACATGTTAGTTTATACGTCTCGAGGCGGTGCAGGTCGTGGCACAGCGCTCAGTATGGCGCAACAGCGTAATATGACTTGCGGGATTCCGGGGCATGGGCGGTAAAAGTAGATTTGACCGCCACGCCTGTAACTGTTACCGTAACTGTGGCCATGCGGTTAGGCGGGGGTAGATAGATCGCATTAAATGCGCTCGGATCCGTACGGGGGAGTTGGTGGCCGAGGGGTGCACCGTCCTCGAGGGCTGCCCATTCGCCCAGGCGAAGTTCCATCCTCGAGGGGAGGCTCATTCGCTGGGCGAAGTTACGACCTCGAGGGCAGGCTCGTTCGGAGGATGAAGTTCCGTCCTCGAGGGGTCGCTCGAATCGTACCCTCGCGTATACAGTGCTTGTCTGTTCGGTATCCTCTCAGGTGGACAGTACTGGTCCGTTCGGTAACCTCTCGGTGATACAGTACTAGTCCGTTCGGTAGCCTCTCGAGTAGACTTTGGTTTTGGGCCGTCGTTGTTCGTTCGCGGGCCAGTCCGATATGTCTCAGCCTATGAGCCTTCGTACGTTAGCGCGGGAGATTATCGGAGGGGTCAAGTGCTGATTTTGCGGGGCTTTAGTTTGTTAAGCAAGGGGTCTGGGATACCTGTTTCCAGGGTATCGACAGTAGCCCCCGAGCCCCTGCGCGAGTGATGTCACTCGGGGAGGGGGTCAGGAATTTAGGAATGAGACGTGATTCGGATTTTTTTCGCGGGGGGCGCGCGAGCGACCCCCGCGGGGGTAGCCCCCGAGGCCTTGTAGGAGTCGAAAGACTCCTGTGAGGGCTTTATTTTATATTTAGTTAAGGGTGCTCGTCCAGTCGGGTATAGGCCTGAACTGGAGTCGTAGCGTTTTACCGAGGGGAGCCCCCGGGGGATTTTTCGGCCCTCTTTCGTCGAGGGGCGCCGGACACAGGCGAGCCCCCGAGCCTCGTGCGGCTGGGGCGTTGCTGGCCTCGGCATTCTTCTCACGAGTCCTTTCGATCGGGTGTGAGGCGAGAAGCATCGGACTACCCCCGATAGGGCGAGCCACGAAGTTCTCAGTGAGCTGGTAACGGGAAAATCCAAGCGAGAGCCTGTTCCTCGTTCGATAGAGGTTGGCAGGAGGCCCGGAGGCGGTCTCATTAAAGCGAAACGCAATGGTCCTACGGATTCCGATTCCATTCGATAGGTCTCGGCGGCTCGATGCCTCCCTTCGGGGGGATTCCATAAAGTCCGTAACGTTTCGCCTTGGATGCGTCCAAAGGGGTCTCGAGAGTTCGTTCTCGAGCAGGGCCTCGTGTTGGCTCCCCCTTGGTCACCCCTGACTCCGGTGCTCGAGGGCGGCTGTCGAACCTTGTTCGTGGGGTCAGCCTTCGCTCCTTCGAGACTTAGGGCCGGAGCCCGATTTTGGTGCTCAAGGGTGGCCGTTAAGCCCTCACTCGAGGGCCGACCTTCGCTCCCTCGAGACTTTGAGATAGGGTCAGAGCTCATTTTCTCCTCTCGTGGAAATCTCTGTCGACGAGTAATCATTCTCTTTCGGCACTCAAGGGCGGTCGTTAAGCCCTCACTCGAGGACCGGCCTTCGCTCCCTCGAGACTTCGAGGCGGGGTCAGAGCCGGCTCTTTTACGATGCTCAAGGGCCGGGGAGGAGGCTGACGCGGAGGCGGTCCTACTCCAAGTCAGTCTTCAGGTGGTCCTACTCCAAGTCAGTCTTCCTCCGCGAAACGCACAACAGCCGGGAGGAAGTGCTTCGCCAACTCGAGGCCGGCGGCTCTGCACAGAGCAGAGTGGCCGAGCTCGAGGAGGAGCTGAAGCAGACGAGGGAGGAGGCCGCCAAGGCCAAAGAGGAGGCCGCCCGGGCGAAGGCGGACTCCGACGCCGCTCGAGGGGAAGCCGCCCGCCTCGAGGGGGAGCTGAAGCGTGCCAGGGAGGAGGCTGACGCGGCAAAGGACGAATCGGAGAAGGCCAGGGTCGAGAGCGTCCGAGCCCAGGAGCGCGTCGAGCTGCTCATGGCGAAGGCTCAGAGCTCCGTGGCGCGCATCCGTTCGCTCGAGGCCAGCTTCGCTAAAGTCTCCGCCACGCGCAACGCCCTCTCCGCCTTGGTCCAGGAAGACAAGAGCCGTGCCGCCGACCTAGAAACCCAGCTCGGGGCAATGAAGGCCACCCTCCAGGACAAGGAGCAAGCCATCATCCTAGCTGGTGGCGCCCTCGAGACCCTCCGCTTCGAGAAGACGGAGGTGACCCGAGCCTTCAAAGAGGCCCAGCGGGAGCGGGACGAGGCTCGGGGGGAGCGCGACGTCGTGCTGGGGGATCGCAACGCCCTCGAGACTCGCTGTGCTGGTGAGTTCCTCAAAGGGTTTTTGATCTTTGTTCTTTTCCGTATGGTTTATCAAATTCTTGCTTTGTGTTTCAGGCATCGAGTCCGAGCTGCTTGCGACCCAGACCACCGCCAAGGCACTGCAGGAGAGCCTTGCGGCGGAGCGGGTGCTTCTTGGTCAGCTCCGGGTTGCCCTCGACAGGCTCTGCGCCCTCTGGGAGGTCGGGCCCGTCGAGGGTGCCAAAGAAGACATCCCCGGTGCTGCGCTCGTGGACCGGATCTACTACCTTGATGCCACCCTTCGCGATCGCGTGCGGGAGGTGCTTCACACTGGCGTGAAGCGGGCACTTGCGGTGGTCTCCTCCGGCTTCGTTTTTGATATGAACGTGGTGGCCCAAGGCTTTGTTCCTGACATCTCGAAGACCGACGCCGAGAATGAGGAGCGCTGCCGAGGGCTCATCAACGACGCCGAGAGGACAGGGGGAGAGCTGGCGAAGTTATTCGAGGACGAAGTCCTCCCCCCGGCGGATGGAGGGTATCATGTCGAGGGGGGCGGCGACGGGGCAAGCCTGTAGGGCAAGACTGGGCGAGGGTGCCCATGTAACGAATTAATTTTTTATAAATTATATTCAATGTGGCTTCGAAAGCCCTTTTTGAACATGAATGCATCTATCGTAATGCGATTTGTCGTTTTACTTTCGAACCTTTTCTGCTTTCTTCTCACCTAGAGTTAGCTTTTTTGACTAAGTTTTAGACGCAAGCTCGTATCCCTCGAGGGGGAGCGAGTGGAGGTACCGTAGCCAGGAGGCGTAGGAGAGCTCCGGCTCGACAGCCCTCGACCCCAAGGGAGTTCGAGGCGCTTTCTGCTTAGTCGCGAAGCGTATCGAGGTGTGAGAAAGAAGAAGCGCTCGAGTTCTGCTCGCCTCACTTTTGCTTTCTGACTAAGCGTTCAACGTGAACTCGTATCCCTCGAGGGGGGAGTGAGTGGAGGTACCATAGCCTGGAAGCGTAGGAGAGCTCCGGCTCGACAGCCCTCGACCCCTAGGAAGTCCGAGGCATTGTCAACTTAGTTGGGAAGCAAAAAGAGGGGAGCGTGCAAAAAAATCGTTCGTATTTTTAGGAACTTAGGGGGTTCCCCCCCCCCCGTTAGCCCCCGAGGGAGGCTCGACTCTGGTGAGACAGGGTCGAGGCTACCTCTTGCATGTACAATAACGAGTTTGAACTTATAATCGAAAGTAGTCCTTATATTTGTCATGCGGGAATGTACAAGACATGCGAGAATGTACAAGGGCACTGGTGCCCTAAGGGTAGAAACGACGTAGCTGTTCAATGTTCCACGCGTTGGTGAGGATTTCGCCTTTGTCGTTAGCGAGCTTGTACGTCCCGGGCTTTAGCACCTTAGCTACGGCGAATGGACCTTCCCATGGCGGTGTCAGCTTGTGACGTCCTTTGTTGCTCTGCCGTCGACGTAGGACGAGGTCTCCAACTTAGAGGTCCCTCGGGCGCACGTGCTTGTCGTGGTAGCGTCGAAGTTTTTGCTGATACCTCGCGGAGTGAAGCAGCGCCATGTCTCGAGCCTCCTCGACCTGGTCGACGGCGTTTGCGAGGGCTTCTTCATTGGTTTGCTCGTTGTACGCCTTTAGTCGTGGGGAACCATATTCGAGGTCAGTGGGGAGGACGGCCTCGGGCCCATAGAACAAGAAGAATGGGGTGAACCCCGTGGCTCGACTAGGTGTTGTCCTTAAGCTCCATAGGACCGATGCCAACTCCGCGGCCCATTTTTTTCCGTGCTTGCCAAGGAGTTTGAGGATCCTTGGCTTGAGGCCCTGCAAAATCATGCCATTGGCGCGCTCGACCTGGCCGTTAGTTCGAGGATGTGCAACTGCGGACCAATTCACACGGATGTGATGGCGATCGCAAAAATCCAAGAACTTCTTGCCGGTGAACTGTGTGCCGTTGTCAGTGATGAGCTTGATCGAGCGGGGGTTTCGTCGCACTTCCCCGACGAGCACTTGGTAAGAGCGGAGTCAGGGTTGTGCCGGGATCCTGCCGGTTTTCCCTCTGCCTCTAAACTCGGGTCAGATACGCCCTCAACAAGAGGTTTCTCATCTCCGGTCTAGGGCATGGAGAAAGCGGCGGGGACCCTTCTCGACTCGGGTTGACGGTGATGACGGCGCCGACCGTGCCTCCTTCTGGATGTGAAAGCGCTGTCATGAGACTGGCGAGCGGCTCCCCATGAACGTGGGGGCGTACCGCGACCTCCGTTCGGGTCACTGATCAAGAGCAGGGTCATGTCGTAGCCCTGGCCGAGGGTCATGAACTCCAGGCTCCCGAACCAGATCACCGTAGTGTGCGGAAGTGGTGAAACGAAATCGCCCATCCGGAAAAATGGCGGGAAATCGTTAGTGACACGCGGTTCCCCTACCTGGCGCGCCAACTGTCGGCGTTCTGACCCTCGAGGGGTTAACACCAACGAGTAATATTGTATCCGCGTGCTCCCTAATCCGGTGGGTGATGCAAGAATGACACAGTGATTTATCCTGGTTCGGGCAAAGAAGGCCCTACGTCCAGCGGGGGGAGGATGATTCGTGTTATCTTGCATCGAAGTGCTAGTACAGGGGAAAATACAAGCTGGTGTGAGGAGTGAAAGATGGAGTTCGGGCGTTCAGACGCCTTGCTCTCGACCTTGCACAGGCTCACGGTGACGCTCTGTGATCTAGGGCCTAAGTGTTTCTATGCTCTAGATCCTCTCCATTCGAGTTCGGTCCCTCTCTCTAACGCCCTGGCGCCTCCTTTTATAGACGAAGGAGGGGCACAGGTGTACATGTATTTCGAGTTCACATGACGTTGATGACGTACGACGTTGAGGCCGATCATGTCGGTGCCGCTGTAGTGATGTACGTCGGTATGGGAGGCCCTGCAGCCGTCGCATCGGGAGTTGTTGAAGTTCAGCTCGAGGGTACGCTCGGTGAAGTCGAGGGGCGACAGTCGAGGGTCCTGGCCAGAGCCGAGGGGGTCGTACCGAGGGGGTTGAGCTTCGCTGGATAAGATCGAATCCCGGAAAACACGGAAAACATGTTAGTTTATACGTCTCGAGGCGGTGCAGGTCGTGGCACAGCGCTCAGTATGGCGCAATAGCGTAATATGACTTGCGGGATTCCGGGGCATGGGCGGTAAAAGTAGATTTGACCGCCACGCCTGTAACTGTTACCGTAACTGTGGCCATGCGGTTAGGCGGGGGTAGATAGATCGCATTAAATGCGCTCGGATCCGTGCGGGGGAGTTGGTGGCCGAGGGGTGCACCGTCCTCGAGGGCCGCCCATTCGCCCAGGCGAAGTTCCGTCCTCGAGGGGAGGCTCGTTCGCTGGGCGAAGTTACGACCTTGAGGGCAGGCTCGTTCAGAGGATGAAGTTCCGTCCTCGAGGGGTCGCTCGAATCGTACCCTCGCGTATACAGTGCTTGTCCGTTCGGTATCCTCTCGGGTGGACAGTACTGGTCTGTTCGGTAACCTCTCGGTGATACAGTACTAGTCCGTTCGGTAGCCTCTCGAGTAGACTTTGGTTTTGGGCCGTCGTTGTTCGTTCGCGGGCCAGTCCGATACGTCTCAGCCTATGGGCCTTCGTACGTTAGCGCGGGAGATTATCGGAGGGGTCAAGTGCTGATTTTGCGGGGCTTTAGTTTGTTAAGCAAGGGGTCTGGGATACCTGTTTCCAGGGTATCGACACCACACTACAAGAAATCTTACCTTTTATCACAAAATTCCTCATGACGGGGCTTGTTTTCGTCATATAAGATAACATAATGTGACAGAAAATTATGTGTCATCATAAAATTAGGAGACCTAACACTATTTATGATGACACAATTTTTTGTCACATAAAGATACCAATTGTCATCACAAAATGTCAAGCGACTGACGGTTGTGAATTTATGACGATGCATACAATTTTTATATGACGATTACAGACTGTCACCTAATGTTTCATCAAATATGACGGTCCCCAATGCCATAAAATACGTCAAAGGAGATGGACCCTTGACCATGTCTACTAGGACTAGAGTTGGGCCAAGGCCCAGGTGAAATCGAAGAGGGGAAACTGGTGTAGGAGACATGCCAGGCCTAAAAGAGTTGGGCTGAGTGACCTTTTTTCTTTTTCCTTCTTTCATTTTGATTTCTAAATTCATTTTTTCCAAATGTGATGATTTTTTCCTAATTTTTCTAAAATCATTATCTATCAAGTTAATATATTGCTTTTGGTTATCTTTTTATGTGATGTGCTCTTATTTTATCAAAAAGAAAGAAAATAGCAAAAAAAGGTGAGGCAAGATGGAGTTGAGCCTACCACCTTTGATGCCAAAGGGAGCAAGCAAACCACCAGGCTAAGAAAGCCTTTTTGTCATCTGTTGGATTGTTTGTGCAATTTAACATATACCAAAATCAAAAAGAAAGAAAATACCAAAGTAGTGTATATAAGGATCGATCCTGCCACCTCCGGCACCAAAGAGCGAGCAAACCACCAGGCTAAGAAACCACTTTTGTTACTTTCGATTATTTGGTCAATTTAACATATAAATTCCTGATTTTACCAAAATTCAAAAGAAAGAAAACAGCAAAAGAAGAGTGGCAACACATAGGGATCAAACCTGTCACCTTCAGGACCAAAGGGGGTGACCAAACCAAAAGGCTGAGGAAGCCTTTTGTTATTTTGAATTATTTGTTCAATTTAACATATAAATTCCTGATTTTACCAAAATTCAAAAGAAAGAAAACGGCAAAAGAAAATTGGCAGCATGTAGGGATCGAACCTGCCACCTTCAGCACCAGAGGGGGCGACCAAAGCACCAAGTTGAGGAAGCCTTTTGGTTATTTTTGGGATTATTTACCAATATGTATTCCTGATTTTTACCAAAAAGAAATAAAATAGCAAACCTTTACCTCAGGGAGGAATCGAACCTAAGACCTCTAGATGCAAGAGGTTGAGTCATACCACCACGCCACCGCTACTCTTGTGAGTGAGTGAGTGAGTGGTTATTTACTGTTCTTTTTGCGAATGCGTGAAGATGTTTCACTTCCACCCAGCAATGAGCTACTCGGAAAAATAAATTATTTGAATACTGAAAAACCAAGGACATGAACACATGGTTTTCACTTTTTATTCCGTAGTCAAAACTTGTAACTATCATTACCTATTAAGTTAATGTCTTGATTTTGGTCATCTTTTCTTATGACAAAGTTTGACCAATTCGAATTTTGAATTTAAAAAAAATGAAAACTGCAAATTAGAATTTGAATGCCAAAATGATTTCAGCTAAAAAAGTCATAAACATAAATGTTGTACAACTCATCGAGATCTACAAAATTTATTTTGGTCATTTGTTCATCCGACAAAGTCATAGTAATGTTGTTCATAAATTTTATACATCTCTCTCATAGTTTATGAACCTATGAGAGAGATGTGTAAAATATGTGAACAAAGTTACTATCACTTTGTCGGATGAACAAATGACCAAAAATGAAAGTTGTACAGCTCGGTGAGCTAAGGCCTCTTGATGTTGATGACTTTGTCATTTGAAGTTACTTAGTGCCCCAAAATTATCTTTGATATTCTAATATTCTAAGATCCATGTGCTTTCCAATGTCGAATTGGTCTCAAAGTTTTTCTTAGGCTTGCAAATGCGCTGTGTGAGGCAACCGCCAAGTTTGAGATTTTTCTGAATTGGTCTCGTACTTTTTTTAGTTTAATTAAATTTATGTGTAACTTCACCGAGTAATTATACGTTGAACTGAGTCCACCCCTGAAAAGATCTGAAATGGTGTCAAAACATGCTGAATGGTCTCTTGTGCCTTAGGACACAAATCTTTGCGGAGGTCAGTGTAGAATTCTAGTGTTTTCAATCTATAATGCACTATATTTTGTCTCACATAGCATAAAGAAAAATATAATAATACAAATAATTCAGAAAAACTTAAGATCTTGTGTGGGACCATATTTTGGATGTAGATAATTGCTAAAAAAATTCTAGCCATTTCAACATCGGTGGAGTCTACATGCTTCACAAAGGTATATAAAACCTTTCATCGAACCATGACTATACACTTCAGTGGTAAGGAATTCTGAGGTCCAAGCACTTTCTAGAGTCGTATTGGTCTTAAATTTTTTCTAAGGCTTGCAAATGTCCTTTGTGAAGCAACCACCAAGTTTGAGATTTTTTTTGAATTGATTTGGTACTTTTTTCATTTTCATTGAATTGCTACGTGACTTCACTAAGTAATTATACGTTAAACTGAGTCCACCCCCAAAAAGATCCAAAATTGTGCCAAACTTTGCCAAATGCTCTGTTGTGCCTTAGGAGACAAATCTATGTAGAGGTCAATATAGAATTTTAGTGTTTTCAATCTATAATTCACCATATTTTGTCTCATGAAACACGAAGAAAATTATAATAATACAAATAATTATCAAAAAAACCTAAGATCTTGTGTGGGACCATATTTTGGGCGTAGATGACTGTCAAAAAAATTTCAAAATCAGTTAGCTCCCCAAAAAAATGTTTGAAATTCTAATCATTTGAAATTCAAAATTGAAACTCTCCAAACAAAACCATATGGAAAAATGACCAAAAAAAATGGTGGATTTAGATGCGTTGTAAAGTTTTGTTGGTGACATGTTTTCCATTTGAAATCATTTACTATCCTAAAATAATTATTATGATTTAATTACGTAGATTAAAATGAAAAATATGAGATAAACGGGCCTTAAAATGATATTCAGATTCAGCCCAAATGAAGTACCCGCTCCCTTAGCCGTCAGATCTGAAAAGGAACGGTGGATATAGATCACGAAATCCTAACCCTCATCTTTTACTGCTCCCGCGCCCCCTTTCATCTTCCTCCTGGCCGCCTCCTTTCCTCTTTTTTTGGATCAAAGGCATTCACCCAGCTTTATTAGAAAGCTTAACGAAAGCCCACATTCCTTGTTCACTGGGACTACCAGTTTTACATTACTTGCATTCATTAACATCTCTCACTAGCTCTTACTAAGCGCTCATGCTACCTCTCCTTATGAAAACCAAACCAGAAAAAAAGCTACTTAACACTGACTGAAAAAGAACACTAGAGTAGTAAGATAAACATCCCAGTTTTAGTTCTGGATAGCTAGAAAACTCCTCACTCCTTTATGCCAGTCGAGTTGCTTGTACCGTCAGTAGGCCAATGACTTCTTCCGCTTTTGGCTGGAGCTTTGGCTTGAGGATTGGCGTCCACGACTTGAAGAGTGTCAGGGATTTGAAGATGATTGTTGTGGGAGAGGATGGCACCTTCTTGTCAAACACCACCTCATTCCTTGTCTTTCATATAGTCCATATTGCACCTGCACATAAGTAAAATGAGATCTTTTTGGTTACACCTCTACAGCCTTCCACTATCTTTGTTAGAAAGTTTGAGCAACATGTTGGGGATTTATCCCAACCTAGATTATCTCTTAGAAAGGACCACAGAAACACAACAAGGGGACATTGGAAAAGTAGGTGGTCAGTGGTTTCAAGTATGCTACACATCGAGCATGTCGGAGTTCCTAACCATTTTTTCATTTTAAGTTGGAAACCAGATTGAATCCGATCATGGCAAGACATCCATAAGAAGTTTTTAACTTTCAAAGGAATGCTACTCTTCCAGATCATCATCATTTGATTATCTCTAACACCCCTAGTTAACATGAGTTTATATAAGGATCTCGAAGTATATCTCCCTGATTGTTCTAGTGCCCATATCACTATATCTCTGCCTTCTGTTAACTCAGCATTTGTTAGCTCATCCTGTAGTTCTCACCATTCATCTGCTAGTATTCCTATTATCTGTCTTCTAAACTGAATTGTCCATTCATCTGCGACATATGCATCTGCTACACTGATGTCAGGGTTTGAAGCAATCTGAAACAATCTGTAATAGCTAATCATCAAAGGAACTCCTCCTAGCCATACGTCCTTCTAGAATCTAGTTTGTTGGCCACATTTCACCTTGATCACTCTACCTTTTTGAAGTTCATCTCTCAAATTCAGTACTGACCTCCAAAATTGTGAATCAGCTTTCCTTCTAATCTAGAAAATACTTTTCTCTCCAAGATATTTCCTTTTTAGAATCTTACAGGACAGGCTATCATCATCTCTTTCTAGTCTATCAATCCACTTTACCATCAAACATGTGTTCATAGTTCTTACCTCTATAAAGCCCAAACCCCAATATTCTTTAGGTCTGGCTAGAGTTTCCCACTTGTTCATATGTGTTCGGTTATGAGGGTGCTACAGTAGCTAGAAAATAAAACTTTTTGACCTCATAAACCAGGATCTACTGCTAGTTATAGGTTATGGAATTACCACTAGACACGCAGGTGCAGCGAAAGATGACTCGATGTAATGGTACTCATCACAGCAGGCAGTGCAGTTGTGTGGTCATCCATCACATCAATCCCCTCGCGTGGTTCGTCCTAGTGCTCCAGATGCAGCACCTTTGAGGAATCCCACACGTGCAGGGAAGAAGCAATGCGCCTCCAGACTACTAGGTTCGTGAGGAGCAGAAGACACGAGCGTGGGAAGGGCGATGGTGGCTATCAAAGGCATGACTCCTCCTGACCGCGCCCCTACCCCTTGCTTATATAGGCGTCCCCAATGAGCTCATGAGTTGGAGGCCCATTAGTAACCCTAAGCCTTGTCTAATTCGGGTCTAACCCGAATTAGGCATCCAGCCCCTTAAGCGTGCGACCCTATAGGTTCATGCACACATTGACATGGGCCGAGTACTACTACTCACCCAATAGTTGATAGCGGCCGCTAGCAAGGCGTGACAACTCCTATGCATACGCAAAGATCATATCAGATGAACCACTATGACCACATACAAGTTATTCCCTTTGCCACTCGATATATTGTTCAACTCGTGGGTTAACACTTAACCCAAGAACGATCATGCATTTGTTGATCCAATTACTTGAGTGATCCAGTGATATCTCTCTCGCATAGCGAGGGGTAAATTCCATCTTGATTATCTATGTCTCATAGCATGCTTCCCGACCACCCAAAGACCACCTTTATAACTATCCAGTTACGAAGCAGCGTTTGATAGTCCCTAACTAGGCCGTTTCACATCTTGAGTACATACCACAATCTTAGGTCTAAGGACATAATGTACATGATGTAAATAGAGACTTTCTCATGTCGGGTCAGTCTAGCCTACATGTCTCACATGTGCCCACATTATTAGTTTGATATCTCCATGTCCATGACTTGTGAAACATAGCCATCAACTAATACATGTGCTGGTCTAATATTCAAGTGTGTTCTCACAAGAACACCGATCAGGGACAACTTTAGAATAACCATGCAAGTAAGGAGTTCCACAAAACAATTCACATAATTGCTAATCAATACAAGTTTTCTTTAATGGATATTCAATGAACACTTTATTAATCATGGATACAATCGAAATATCATCATCTACATGATTAGCTCTAGGGCATATTCCCAACAGTCTCCCACTTGCACTAGAGTTAATCTCTTAGATGTCTAATCACCATAGACCTCATGTGCGCCTCATGCTTAGGCTGTGGAAGAGCCTTTGTCAAAGGATCTGCTACATTCAAATCTGTATGTATTTTGCACAATTTGATCTCTTCTCATTTCACAAACTCTTGAATGAGATGAAACTTCTGGAGTACATGTTTGTTCTTTTGGTGATTCCTAGGCTACTTAGCCTGTGCAATCGCCCCATTGTTATCATAATGTAAATTCAATGAGCCCGACGCATTCGGAAACACACCAAGCTCAATGAGGAACCTCCTCAACCAAACACCTTCCTTTGCAGTGCTAGAAGCTGCAATGTATTCAGCTTTTGTTGTAGAATTGGACATCGTCTCCTGCTTGGAACTTTTCTAGCTAACTGCACCACCATTTATTGTGAACACAAAACCTGATTGAGATAGTGAATCATCCCTGTCAGTTTAGAAGTTAGCATCGGTGCAACCGTTTACAACGAGCTCCTCCTCACCTCTATAGATTAGGAACACATCCTTAGTCCTTCATAAGTACTTTAGGATGTTCTAAACAAGCATCCAATGGGGTTCACCCGGATTAGCTTGGTACCTGCTCGCAACACTTAGAGCATATGAGACATCTAGGCGAGTACATATCATGGCATACATGATGGAACCAACGGCCGAAGCATATGGAACCTTACTCATGCGGTTGTGCTCTTCATCTGATGAAGGACACTGCTTGTCACTAAAGCGCATACCATGTGACATAGGCAAGAACCCTTTCTTGGACTATTCCATGTTGTACCGTTTCAACACCTTATCAATGTACGTGTCTTGGCTTAATCCTATAGCCTTCTCGACCTATCTCTATAGATCTTATTTCCCAAGATGTATGCTGCTTCACCTAAATCATTCATAGAAAACTATTATTTAGTGAAGTCTTTATAGATTGCAACATAGGATATCATACCGAATCAATAGTATGTCATCCACATACAAGATCAGAAACACATAGCGCTCCACTTACCTTCTGGTAAACACAAGGTTCTTCTTCATTCTGATGGAAGCCAAACCCTTTGACTACCTCATCAAAATGAATATTCCAACTCCGAGATGCTTGCTTTAACCCATAAATAGATTTCTTAAGCTTGCATATCTTTCTAGCATTATTAGGATCAACAAAACCTTTAGGCTATATCATATACACGTCCTCTTCTAAATACCCATTTAGAGAGGCTATTTTAACATCCATCTGTCATATCTCATAATCAAAAAATGCAGCAATTGCTAGAATGATCCGAATAGATTTAAGCATCGCTACCGACGAGAATGTCTCGTCGTAGTCAATTCCTTGAACTTGCCAAAAACCTTTTGTGACAAGTCGAGCTTTATAGACGTGAACATTTCTGTCCATATCCTTCTTCTTCTTAAAGATCCATTTGCTCTCTATGGGTCTAACCCCATCAGGTGGGTCAACCAAGTTCCAAACTTGATTGTCTCTCATGGAATCTATCTCGGATCTCATGGCACTTTGCCATTTCTCAGAATCTGGATCCATCAAAGCTTTTGCATAATCTGCAGGTTTGTCATCGTCTAACAATAACAAATCCCCATGCAATGCGTGAAGTCTTGCTGATCTTCGTGGTTGTGGTGGTGTCTCCACTTCCACGGGTGTCTCAACTTGCTCTGCTACATTAACATCACTCGTAGAGTCAGTCCCTACTGGCTCATCTTGAACTTCTTCAAGATACACCTTTTTTCCATTATTTTCTCTTTTGAGAAACTCTTTCTCTAAGAAAACACCATTTCGAGTAACAAACACTTTGCCCTGTGACCGGTTATAGACATAATACCCTAAAGTTTCCTTCGGATATCCTATGAGAAAGCACTTGCCTGATTTGGGTGTTAGTTTATCTGATATAAGTCATTTGACATAAACTTCACAACCCCAAATTTTCAGAAAAAGACAAACTGGGACTCTTACCAGTCCACATCTCATTTGGTGTCTTAACTACGAACTTAGATGGTACCCTATTTAATGTGAAAGTGGTTGTTTCTAGAGCGTATCCCCAAAATGATGAAGGTAGGTCCTACTGGCTCATCATAGACCGAACCATATCCAACAAGGTCCAATTACGTCACTCAGACACGCCGTTTCTTTGAGGCATTCCGGGTGGCGTAAGCTGTGGAACAATTCCACAACTCTTAAAATGATTGCTAAACTCATGACTTAGATATTCGCCTCCATGATCAGATCGCAGGGCCTTGATCTTCTTGCCATGATGATTCTCTACTTTATTCTAAAATTCTTTGAACTTTTCAATGTTTTAGACTTATGCTTCATTAGGTAGACATATCCATATCTACTAAAGTCATCAGTATAAGTTATGAAGTATTGAAATCCGCCTCTAGCTGTCATGCTCATTGGTCCACATACATCAGTATGTACAAGTTCTGACAAGTCAGATGCCCTCTCAGGAACTCCTTTGAATGGCGCCTTGGTAATCTTGCCTAGCATGCAAGCCTCACATGAATCATACGATTTAAAATCAAATGAAGTTAGGAGACCATCATCATGGAGCCTCTTCATGCGATTCTCACTTATATGACCCAAGTGACAATGCTACATATAGGTAGGACATAACTCATTAAGACGAGGCCGTTTAGCACTAACATTACAGATAGGTGCATCATCAAGATTTAAAATAAATAACCCATTCAGAATGAATGCAAAAGCCACAAACACATCATTCGTTGAGATCACACAACCATTGTCTTTACTCATAAATGAATAACCATCCTTCATCAAACATGAAGGTGACACAATGTTTTGACTTAAACTAGGAACAAAATAACAATTATTCAATTCCAAAATAAATCCTGACGGCAAGGGAAGTTGCATCATCTTGACATTCAATGCAGCAACTCTTGCATTATTGCCCACATGGAAATCAACTTCTCCTTTCTCCATGCTTCTACTTCTTATCATTCCCTGCATCATATTGCAAATATGAGCAACCGATCCAGTATTAAATACCCAAGAATTGATATAAGAGTTAGCGAGGAAAATGTCTGTAACATGAACAACAAGTGTATGAGCAGGAGTACCTTTACTACCACCATCCTTCTTTAAGGATGCCAAGTACACCTTGTAGTTCCTCTTCCTGTGACCTTTTCCCTTACAATGAAAGCATTCATCATTCTTTACAGGTGGTTCATCCTTGGAAGACGATTGGTTTGGCTTAGAGATCTCATCTTTAGCCTTGCCCTTCTAATTCCAATTACCCTTCCTTCTCTTAAAGTTAGGCCTGTTTTGAACTACCAACACTTGGCCACCTCCTGCTTTCTTGATGTCAGTGTCTGCTGTTTTCAGCATGCCACATAGTTCATTCAAGCCCTTCTCAGCCCCATGCATATGGTAATTCGAGATGAAGTTTCCATAACTGGACGGAAGAGACGAAAGAATGAAATCAGTTGCCAACTCTTGGCCAATTGGGAAGCCTAGCTTCTCCAACCTCTGAGTGTAACCAACCATCTTGATTACATGTGGACCAACAGCTGCGCCCTCTGCTAGCCTGGTTTTTGCAAGCGCCTTAGTGACATTGAACCTTTCATTCCACGCTTGAGTTTGGAACATATCTTCAAGCACCATGATCATATCGTTCGCTGAATGATTGTTGTCAAACTACATCTGCAGATCAGGTTCCATACAAGCAAGCATGAGGCAACTCACTTCGAGATCCGCATCACATGCTTTCTTGTAAGCGTTTTTCTCAGCAGCAGGAGCACTCTCCTCAGGCTCATCTGGTAATGGGGTGTCTAGAATATCTTCCTTTTTCTTAGCCCTGAGAACAATTCTTAAGTTGCGGATCCAATCCACATAATTTGTTCCATTTAACTTATCTTTCTGAAGAATTATACGCAAAGAAAATGGTTGATTGTGAGCGGCCATCTACAAAAAAAGTAACACAAAATACTAAGACAATGTATCTACGAAAGAGTAAATTATATCAAATAAAATCTACTCCCACTAAAATTAATATCCCTCAATTGATACTTAGTGATTCAAGACCCAAAACTAACAAGTCAACTAGTGAACTTTAGCATCACCGCTAGAAGACATGGTAGATCGGTAAGCAACACTTTGCTAATCATATCACATATGGCTCTCATTGTTGGGCAGCATCTCGATGCTATGCTCAACCTACCCATGCTCCCAGGTCCCTAACTGTTAGGATGACCTTGTTTAAGTAACCAAAACTTCTTGCAGTAAGTATCCGATACGAACCTGCCTAGTCGAGGAAAACCAGTGGCACCCTAGTTTTATAGACCCACCACCGATTGTATAAGACTTATGACAGTGCAAGGTTTAGGGAATCATTTAACTTAAACATTGTTGAGGGATTGTTCTACTTCACTACCACACTCATGTAGACAAAAACATAATAGCATGTGAAAGTAGAACACAGTAAGAACGGCATAACATAGACATGACTTGGTATAGCCCATTATTCCTTTGGGGATCTCCATCTCCATCTATCTGTGCATCACAGTGATCTCCATATCCATGATTCGAGTATGCCATCCTTCAGTGATGATTCCACCAAGACTAGCTACTACTAGCGCAAGTAAAATGAAATTACATAGTCATGGATAGATCATCACAGAATGGCACATAGGACATTACATTAATTTTGACAATATGTATGTGGCTCCTGCCCATATAGTCCTCATAACATGCAAGCCATGAATTAAATACATATATGCATCACATACACATAAGGATTATACTAGTCATCAATACCTGCAAAACAGAGTTATTCAAATCTGATGTCTAATCTTGCAACACAAAAAACTCTATTTTCCAAGCCTTATTTTGCAACTCTAATTTCACCGAATGTGGCAAAGCCATAGAGAACCAAATGTAAAATTTTGTTCTCTATTATTTTCGTTTAGAGTTCATCTCAATCCGAGTTATGGTTCAAAAGTTACGGCTGTTTTACCAAACAACACTTTTCTCGGCAAACCGACGCCCGGCAGTAAATTCTAGCTACCACCGCCGCGCATCATATGCGCTTGGCACTTGACCTAGGGTTCAATTCAATTAATCTAATTGATCTCTAACTCGCCATGCCTGGATTTACATAAATCACTTAACTCAAATGGCAGAATTCCAACCGGTACGAGTAGATTGTTTCAAGACCAACACGGCAAGATGACGAACCAAGGTTAGAGGCTCATCTACAACCACGCATATCACCATATGCACAAAATCGAACCTATAACGAGGCTGTAACGGCTCTGATACCACTGTTGGGTTATGAGGGTGCTACAGTAGCCAGAAAACAAAACTTTTTGACCTCAAAAACCAGGATCTGCTGCTAGTTACAGGTTATGAGATTACCACTAGACGCGCAGGTGCAGCAGAAGACGACTTGATGTAGTCGTACTCATCGCAGCAGGCAGTGCAGTTGCATGGTCGTCCATCACATCAATCCCCTTGCGTGGTTCGTCCCAGTGCTCCAGATGCAGCACCTCTGAGGAATCCCACACGTGCAGGGAACAAGCGATGCGCCTTCGGACTGTTAGCTCCACGAGGAGCAGAAGGCGCGAGTGTGGGAAGGGCAACGGTGACTGTCAAAGGCATGTCTCCTCCTGACCGTGCCCCTACCCCTTGCTTATATAGGCATCCCCAATGAGCTCATGTGTTGGAGGCCCATTAGTAACCCTAAGCCTTGTCTAATTTGGGTCCAACCCGAATTAAGCTTCCAACCCTTTAAGCGTGCGACCCTATGAGTTCACGCACACATTGACATGGGCCGAGTACTACTACTCAACCAATAGTTGACAGCGACCTCTAGCAAGGCATGACAACTCCTATGCATACGCAAAGATCATATCAGACGAACCACTATGACCACGTACAAGTTATTCCCTTTGCCACTCGATATATGGTTCAACTCGTGGGTTAACACTTAACCCAAGCACGGCCATGCATTTGTTGATCCACTCACTTGAGTGATCCAGTGATATCTCTCTCGTGTACTGAGGGGAAAATTCCATCTTGATTGTCTATGTCTCATAGCATGCTTCCCGACCACCCGAAGACCACCTTTATAACTACCCAGTTACTGAGCAGCGTTTGATAGTCCCTAAGTAGGCCGTTTCACATCTTGAGTACATAACACAATCTTAGGTCTAAGGACATAACATACATGATGTGAATAGAGACTTTCTCATGTCGGGTCGGTCCAGCCTACATGTCTCACATGTGCCCACATTATTAGTTTGATATCTCCATGTCCATGACTTGTGAAACATAGCCATCAACTAATACATGTGCTGGTCTAATATTCAAGTGTGTTCTCACAAGAACGCCGACCAGGGATAATTTTAGAATAACCATGCAAGTAAAGAGTTCCACAAAATAATTCACATAATTGCTAATCAATACAAGTTATTTTTAATGGATATTCAATGAAAACTTTATTAATCATGGATACAATCAGAATATCATCATCTACATGATTAGCTCTAGGGCATATTCCCAACAGTATGATATTTTCTTTTCTTACTAGTTCCCTGCCTGTAAAATCTTGATCTAATAGAGTCAATTCTTTCATAGTTGCCTTCATATAACTGGTAGACTCCCATAGTATACATTGGAATGCTAGAAAGACATGACTCCAGTAGTACCGACTTACCTCCAGAACTGAGAAACTCACACTGTCAAGTGCCCAACCTCTTATCAATCTTTTCTTCAACATATCTCAATTGTGCCTTTGTTACTTTGCTATCACTTACTGGTAAGCCTGAATATTTCATGCGGAAGGAACCTATTTTGCACCCTAGTATTTCTACAATTGCCTGTTGTTCATTATCTTGGAGCCCAAGAGTAAATACCTCACTTTTCTCATAATTTATTTTCATGCCAAACATTGCTTCATAGCACTTTAGGATCATTTTGATGTTGTACAGGTTATCATTGTGATACTGTAACAGTACCACAGTATCATCAGCATATTGTAGATGGGTTAACCCATCAGGGACTAAATCAGGGACAACTCCTTGAATAACTCCAGCACTCATAGCTCTGCACAACATTCTAGATAATGCATCTGCCACAATGTTAAATAGCAATGGTGACAAAGGATCACCTTGCCTCAAACCTTTAAAGCTCCTGAAAAAATCTCCTCTTAATCCATTAATGTCAATGCAAACTTTACCTCCTTCCACAGCTCTCATAATCCAGTTGATCCACTTATTTGAGAAACCTTTCCTATGTAGTACCTCTTCTAGAGAGCCCCAACTCACCTTATCATAGGCTTTTTCAAAATCCAATTTCAATATGACACCAGGTGTCTTTTTAATCCTCAACTCATGCAAAATTTCCTATAGAATGACAACACCCTCCAAGATATTCCTACCAGGGATAAAGGCTATCTGGTAATGGCTGATAACTTTCTGTATTACTTTTGTTAATCTGATGGTCAACACCTTAGTAACAATTTTGTAAATCACATTCAACAAGCATATAGGTCTGAATTGTTTGATATGCACAGCAGGTTTGGTTTTAGGTAAAAGGATGATAACTCCATAGTTTAATCTTCTCGTGTCAAGTTTGTCTTCTAGTAACTCATCTAGCATTTCTAGTATTGTACCTCTAATATCAGCCCAAAAGGTTTTGAAAAAATCTATTGAGAAGCCATCAGGTCCAGGGGCAGTGTTGCCCTTGATCTCTTTGAAAGCATTATCCAATTCCTCCATGGAGAAAGGTCTAGTAAGCCACTCATTATCTTCTTGACTTAGCTGTTGTTCTTCAGGCCACATATGAGGGTCTAGATGTATATCTGCAGTTTCTGCTTTGCCAAATAGTTCTCTGTAATACTAAGTCACATGGTCTCTAATCTCTTGAGGTTCAGTGATAACCAACTCTCCCTGTTCCAGGGCAGATATCTTCATTTTTCTCTTTCTGCCATTAGCACTCTTATGGAAGAAACTAGTATTAGAGTCACCTTCCAGCATCCATTTCTCCCCACCTCTTCTCTGCCACTGAATTTCTTCATCTATTAGAATCTGTTGTACCTGCAGTTCTAACTCATATCGCTGCTTCCATTCCTCTTGGTTCAGTTCTCTTATTTCACTTTCATCGTGGAGGACGCGCCTCCTTTCCTCTTGTACCCAACGTGAGATGCAGACCAGCCGCCACCTTCTCCTGTTGCGATGCCGATGGAGGACGCGCCCACCATGGCGCCAGCCTATGCTCCCTCCGGATTCAGCGAGTCGCCGAAATAGTCTCAGGCCTAGGCCCCACCATCGCCCTGCAGGAGGAGGCAGAGATCGAGGTCGTGGCCGAGGTTGAGAGCCCGTCCTCCGCGATGGCCTCCGCCCAGAGGTCGAGGCCGTGGCCAAGGCAACCCCGTGGTCGTGGAGTCTCCAGGCCCCTCATCGCTGTCATCGTCGTCTACTTCCGCTCGCGGTCGCTCCCTCCCGTCCGTCAATCTCTGCACTCACGAGCCGCCCCACCATCTTTGTCCGTGGCTAAGCAGGACCGACACCACCAGGCACTAGCAGACGTGACCCTGCTCCATCCTCTCCAAGGTAGCACGCATGCTCCATCTTTTCTTTGTTTTTGGGTAAATCTGCTGACATGTACGAGCGCATACTGTGTCCAAATGGGCTCATTAGCAATTTACTGAAGGACGGAGTATGTAGGTTTAGGAGTTAGTTCACCTTTCTGGAGCTCTGTATCCTCCCTGGAATGTTGAGGAGCAGTGAACCATGGATGTCCATGTACAAAGAATTTCCATCAGATGTTTACTTTAGTACTGATGGATTCTTCTAGTGTATTACCTCTCTATCGGTTTGATCATCCACATAAGTGGAATAGTATGCGAGCGAGTTCAATTGATATAACTACTTTTAGTCTATTAGTCGACACACTACTTTGAGATATTGGACTGAATTCTTTGATCTGCTTGAACTATAATTAGTAGTGTAATGAAGATGTCCAAAACATACTTTCTGCAGTACTACAGTGCATAGGATCTGAAGGTTTCCCCTGCTTGTCTCCTTCAAATCCGTGCATCCATACTTCACTAGAGCACCTACAGACTAGAAAATCTATAGAATATTTTTGTAGAAAAGATATGTGAACACCTGCAGAAAGCATCCATACTTCACTAGAGAGCACCTACAGACTAGAAAATCTCTAGATTTTTTTTTTCAGAATAGATATGTGAACACATGAAGAAAACATCCATACTTCACTATAGCACACACTAGAAAACTGTAAATATGTGAACACATGCAGAAACTGATTGATCCCTAAACATAGCTCTGAACTTTATTTGAACTTAGTACTGGACAAGATTACTTTCTTATTTAGCTGCTTGTGAATTATGTATAACCTTGAGCTACGTATATGATAATGTGTAATTGACAATAGTTAATATAAATAGCATGTAAATAGTAGTAGTAGTTCAGGACCCTTAGTAGTAGTTCAGTACCTGGTATGTAGTAATGCTCTATAGAATGGTAGCTTGTAAAAGATTTACTTTGCAGCAGAGCATGGTAGTTTTCCTTTTTTGTCATAGTGATTTGCTTTCTTAGATTCTAAAAACTAAATTGCTCTGTCAACTATTTTTTGTAGGGATAAAGACCCATATCCATGTACTGCTATTGACTAGTAAGGTATGAATGTCTGTTTTTGACAATGTGGATGCATATTTTTCCCCGCTATGTGCTCTCCATTCTCAATATTAATATATAATGATGAAACCGACCAAGATTCTCTGTGGTTTCTTTCTCACCACGTATATGATGAAACCAACCAAGTTTTTTTGTTAATTCCTCTGCAGTTTTGTTCTCTCCACAAAAAGGAATACTTTTTGTTTCTAAAAATTATTATGGATGATGCTAGTGTTCTTATTATCTGTCAACTATCTTTTGTAGGGATAAAAGAGCAAAGGCTCTAACAGCATATGGTTATACTTGTGTGATTCTATTATTGTGATTCATATAACTTAAAATAATTATACTGCTAAATTTTAGACACTTTTGCTATTAAGTTCTTATGTGCATTGGCTGCTATTAACTAACTGAACTGCTCTATAATACTTAGTGATTTTAAATTTGGTTGATGGTGGGACACTACAAGAAGGCTGATCTAGAGTTTATTTGCCAAATAATACAACTTGTTACAATAGCAACTTCTGTAAACTATTATTCTATCCATCTCAGTTGGAGACAATTTTGAACAAAGTAGTTTAGTGGTAGGCAGGCCTATTTTCATTGTCTCAATTCTTCTACAAGTTGTATGTTGGTGGGTACTGTAATACCCAATTGAACAATACTTTGTAATGTCTGTCTTAGGCTCATATGTGTATATATTTAAAATGAAGACAATTTGTTGTTAGCCCTATCTAAGTTTATTTTCAACTACTTATTTTCGTTTGTGTTGTTTATTCAGTTGAAAGTTGGAGCAACCATGGAAGACGGTATGGGACATGGGAGCTACATGTTCTTGCAAGGTGCACATTTTTCTACTTTGTGGTGAGGGACATAGGAGCTAATGTATTGCTAGATCTACAAACTCTGTCTTGTCAGGAACTATAGAAACTTATTTGCATATGTAAGGCACAAACTTGTGTGATGTATTTGAACGTTTGCACAATGTAATGTATCATATGATCTGAGTTGTATGTGAATGATGGTTCAACTTTTTTATCAATGTTAGAGAGACCTTTGCTGAGATTCATCACTGAATGAATATATAATGTATGGCAACTTCTTAACCATGGTTAACTACCTATACATGACGACTTCATATCGTCATAATAGCGAGCATTAACCAGGGTACGTACTTGGCATTTGTGACGGTTCATACATTATGTGACGCGCTAACTAACCAATATGTGACGACTACAGCCGTCATAAAAGGTAACTGTCGATACCCTGGAAACGGGTACCCCAAACCCCTGGTTTACCGAACTAAACCCCATAAAATCAGCAACACTAACCCTCTAATAAATCTCCCGCGCTAACGTACGAAGGCCCGCAGGCCAAGACGTATCGGACCGACCCCCCGAACGGGCGGCAACGGCCCAAAGCCAAAGCCTGCCCAAGAGATTACTGAACGGACAAGTACTGTACACCCGACAGGCTACCGAACGGACTGGTACTGTACACGCGAGGGTACAACTCGGGCGACCCCTCGAGGATAGAACTTCGCCCGGCGAACGAGCCGACCCCTCGAGGACGGAACTTTGCTCGGCGAACGAGCCAGCCCTCGAGGACGAAACTTCACCCGGACGAATGGGCGGTCCTCGAGGACGGCGCACCCCTCGGCTACCAACTCTCTCGTACGGATCCGAGTGCATTTAATGCAATCTACCTACCCCCGCCTAACCGTATGGCCACAGTTACGGTAATAGTTGTAGGCATGGCGGTCAAATCTGCTTTTACCGCCCATGCCCTGGAATTCTGCGAATCGTACTACGCTGTAGCGCCATACCGAGCACTGTGCCACATCCAGCACCACCTCAAGACGTATAAACCAGCACGTTTCCCGCATTTCTCGGGATTCGGCCTTATCCGGAGATGTTCGACCTCCTCGGCACGACCCCCTCGACTCCCGTCAAGACCCTCGACCGTCGCCCCTCGACTTCATCAACGAACCCTCGAGCGGAACTTCAACAACTCCCGACGCGACGGTTGCAGGGCCTCCCATACCGACGTACATCACTACAGCGGCACCGACGTGATCGGCCTCAACGTCATACATCATCCGCCATACGAACTCGAATCACGTGTACCCCTGTGCCCCTCGTTCATCTATAAAAGGAGGCGCCAAGACGTTAGAAGAGAGGACCGGACCCGGGACGAGAGGATCCAGAGATAGCTAAGGCTTTAGATCATAGAACAACACCGTGAGCTTGTGTAGGGTCGAGAGCAGGGTGCCCGACTGCCAAAGCTCCACCTCACACTCCTCACATCTTCTTGTATTTTCCCCTGTACTAGCACTTCGGTGCAAGATAACACGAACTATCCTCCCCCCGCTGGACATAGGGCCTTCTTTGCCCAAACCAGGATAAACCATTGTGTCCTTCTTGCATCACCCACCGAATTAGGGAGCACGCGATTACAATATTACTCGTTGGTGTTAACCCCTCGAGGGTCAAAACACCGACAGTTGGCGCGCCAGGTAGGGGAGCCGCGTGTCACTAACGATTTCCCGCCATTTTTTTGGATGGGCGACTTTGCTTCACCACTTCCGCACGCTACGGTGATCTGGTTTGGGAGCCTGGAGTTCATGACCCTCGATCAGGGCTACGACATGACCCTGCTCTCAATCAGTGACCCGAACGGAGGTCGCGGTACGCCCCCACGCTCTTGGGGGGCCGCTCGCCAATCTCACGACCATGCTTCAACATCCAGAAGGAGGCACGGTTGGCACCATCATCGCCACCATAGCCCTGACCCCACTTTCACAGTTCGCTCGTCGAGGAAGCGCGACGAAGCCCCCGCTCGATCGAGCCCGCTCCCGCACGAGCTGTTCGTGCGTCGCCGGCGGCCTTCGTTCGACTTCGACAATTCCACGACGACGATCACCACAGTGACCCATTCCAACACGAGCATATTGGAAGACCGCCCAGGCGCCCTTCTCCGTGCAATGACGAATGTGGGAACTATCACACCAGCCTCCGAGGGCTTGGCCTTAGCACCCGGCCCCCAGAGGTACACCGTCGGCACCCTCCGACGGCAGCTGCAGGAGGAGGCGCGGGACAATTCCCCGTCTTCTACTGCGGCGACCCCGACTCTGACTCTGACCATTGGGATCCTACCCGCAAGTGCCTCCACATCGATGGTGGTGTTGACTTCGATCAGGAAACCATCGATCCGGCGGCCGCGGCAGCCACCACCGTTGCAGGGGGTGCTCCCCCCAGAGCAGAGGACCAACAACCAGACGCACCCCGAGAGGCATGCCCCCGTCCTGGCGAGCAGGACGCACAGCTGGCACAGATTCGGGAGTTGCAGGCGAAGCTCGCCGACGAGCAGGAATGCTTGCGCCTACTCGAGCTGACCCTCGAGCAAGAGCGGCGACCGCCCGGCGGTAGAGCCCAAGCCAGGGCCCGAGAAGTCAACCGGCAGATCATCGAGGCAGGAGCACCCGAGCAACCCGCCAATCGTTATCCCCGAGCAAGCTAGAACATTGTTGCGGCGGCTATGCTCCTTCGCAATATGCCCGCGCCATCCAACTCGCAAGCTCGGCGGATACAACGTGAGGTCGAGGATCTCCTCCAAGTTGCTACTGTCCAGCAAGCCGAGAGCTCAGCCTCGAGGCGTCGAGGGGCTGCCTCCGAGCCTCAGGACGAGCCCTCCCGGCCCAAAAGGGAGGGCTCGGTCGATCAGGGGGCGGCCCCCCGACAGAACAAGAAGCCGGCTTGAGAACGTATCAACGACGACCGCGCTCCCCGTGACGCGCGCCTCGACATTGTCAAGAACCACCGACGCAAGCACGGGGATGCCGAGGCTCGAGGGTACAGCGTCCATCGTGGAAGGCGTTACGACAGCGACGAGGACCGACAGGCCTCGGAGCCACCGGGTCCCCGAGTCTTCAGCAGGGCGATCCGCTGCGCCCAGCTGCCCGACAAGTTTCGACCCCCCACGAGCATCGTCAAATACAACGGCGAAACCAATCCCGAACTTTGGCTAGCCGACTTTCGGCTGGCCTGTCAGGCGAGGGGCGCGTGATGATCACTCCATCATACGTCACCTGCCCCTGTTCCTGTCTGACACCGCGCGTAGGTGGCTCGAGGAGCTTCCCCCTAACCAGATCCGTGGCTGGGTCGACCTCATCCGGATCTTCGAGGGGAACTTCAAAGGTACCTACGTGCATCCCGAGAACTCCTGGGAACTGCGCAACTACAAGCAGAAACCAGGGGAGTCTCTCCACGACTTCGCTCGACGGTTCTCCAAGCTCCGCACCGAACTACCCCACATCTCCGATCTCAATGTCGTTCTAGCGTTTGTTGCGGGTACAACCTGCAAGGACCTAGTTCGCGAGTTAGGGCGTAACCGCCCCGACACAGTCGACGAGCTCATGGATGTGGTCGCCAACTACGCGGCTGGCGAAGAGGCCGTCGGTGCCTTCTTCAGCGACGGGAAGGACAAGGGAAAAACACCGGTAGCCGACAACGCCGGAGGCTCGAGCAAAGGGCCGAAGAGGAATAACAAGAAAAAGAAAAATCAGCAAGGCAAGCGTGAGGCTGCAGAAGACGATCTCGTCGCTGCAACCGAACACAAAAGGCCTCGAGGCCCCCCTGAGGGCGCCATCTTCGACAAGATGCTCGAGGAGCCCTGCCCTTATCATAAGGACGGGGCGAAGCACAAGCTTAAGGACTGCCGCATGCTTCGAAGGCACTTCGAGCAAGTGGGCGTGAAGAAAGGAGACGACAAAAAAGACTAAGGCGGCGGTGAGGGAGACAACGGGGAAGACAGAAAATTCCCCGAAGTCTATGACTGCTACATGATCTACGGGGCCCCTCGACCCAGCTCACGCCCCGACAGCGTAAGCGGGAGCGTCGAGAGGTCTTCTCCGTTCGTGTCGCGATGCCTCACTACCTCGACTGGTCTGATGCGCCCGTCACGTTCGGGCGATGACCATCCGGATCGAGTCCCCAACCCCGGGGCCTATCCGCTCGTCGTCGACCCAGTCATCATCAACACCCGCCTCTTGAAGGTCCTCATGGACGGCGGCAGCAGCCTGAACATCATCTACCTCGAGACCCTCGACCTCCTCGGAGTCAAGAGGTACCAACTCTGACCCAGCGCCGGGGGTTCCATGGCGTCGTGCCAGGGAAGAAGGCCTTCTCCATCGGCCGTATCGACCTTCTTGTCTGTTTTGGCACCCTCGCCAACTTCAGGAAAGAGACCCTCACCTTTGAGGTGGTCGGGTTTCACGGAACGTACCACGCTATCATCGGCCGACCGGGCTACGCGCAGTTCATGGCGATCCCAAACTACACCTACCTCAAGCTCAAGATGCCAGGACCCAAGGGCGTCATCACTGTCGCCTCCTCCTACGAGCACACTTACGACTGCGATGTCGAATGCGTTGAGTATGGAGAGGCCGTCGAGCAAAATGCCATGATAGCCGCGACCCTCGAGCACCTCGCCGACGAGGTGCCAGACCCCAAGCGACACGCTGGCAACTTCGAGCCAGCACAAGGCATCAAGAAAGTCCCCCTCGACCTGAGATGCCCCTGCGAGAAAGTGCTAACAATCACTGCCGACCTCAAGGACAAATAGGAAGTCGTGCTCGTCGACTTTCTCCGCGCAAACGCCGATATGTTTGCGTGGAGTCCCTCAGACATGCCAGGCATACCGAGGGAAGTCACCGAGCACGCCTTGGAAATCCAGGCCGGGTCCAGACCGGTGAAACAATGCCTACGCCGCTTCGACGAGGAGAAGTGCAGGATCATCGGCGAGGAAGTACACAAGCTTTTGGCGGCTGGATTCATCAAGGAGGTCCATCACCCCGAATGGTTAGCTAATCCCGTGTTAGTTAAGAAAAAGAATGGAAAAATGCGGATGTGTATTGACTATACTAGTTTAAACAAAGCATGTCCCAAAGTTCCGTTTCCTTTACCGCGCTCGGATCCGTTTAAATGCGGATGTGTATTGACTATACTCTACCATGGGATGTGAAACCCTCTCGTTCCTCGATGCTTATTCCGGCTACCACCAAATCAAGATGAAAGAGTCCGACCAGCTCGTGATTTCCTTCATCACGCCTTTTGGCATGTACTGCTACGTCACCATGCCCTTTGGCCTTCGAAACGCAGGGGCGACGTATCAGCGGTGCATGCTACACGTCTTCGACGAACACATAGGCGACACGGTCGAGGCCTACGTCGATGACATCGTGGTCAAGTCCAAAAGAGTGGACAACCTCATCCGAGACCTCAAAATCGCGTTTGGGTGCCTTCGAGCCAAAAACATAAGACTCAACCCCGAGAAATGTGTCTTCGGAGTGCCTCGAGGCATGCTCCTCGGGTACATCGTCTCCCAGCGCGGGATCGAGGCCAACCCCGAGAAGGTGGCGGCCATCACGCGAATGGGACCGATTCAGGATCTCAAGGGCGTGCAGAGGGTCACGGGTTGCCTCACGGCCCTCAGCTGCTTCATCTCACGTTTAGGAGACAAGGCCATGCCTCTGTACCGCCTCTTGAAAAAATCCGAGCGATTCACGTGGACCACGGAGGCCGAGGAGGCCCTCGATAAACTCAAAAGCATGCTGACATCCACCCCGATTCTCGTCCCACCTCGACCAGCGACGTCGACTAAACCACCCGAGCCCCTCCTCCTCTATGTCGCCGCAACCACCCAGGTGGTCAGCGCGGCCATAGTGGTGGAGAGGCAAGAGGAAGGGCGCGCTTTGCCCATCCAGCGGCCGGTTTACTTCGTCAGCGAGGTGCTTTCGGAAACGAAAATCCACTACCCGTAGGTGCAGAAGCTGCTCTACGCCATCGTCCTTACGCGTCAAAAGCTCCAGCACTATTTCCTCAGCCACCCGGTTACCGTGGTATCCTTGTTCCCCTTGGGGGAGATCATCCATAACCGGGAGGCCGCTGGAAGGATCGCCAAGTGGTCAGTCGAGCTCATGGGCAAGACCATCACCTACGCACCTCGAAAGGCCATCAAGTCTCAAGTGCTGGCAGATTTCGTCGCTGAGTGGACCAACACTCAGTTGCCGCCAGTCCAAATCCAAGCCGAGCTGTGGACGATGTACTTCGACGGGTCGCTCATGGAGGCAGGAGCAGGCGCGGGCTAGCTCTTCATTTCACCCCTCGGAGTCCATATGCGCTACGTGATTTGCATCCACTTTGCCGCTTCTAACAACGTCACGGAGTACGAAGCACTTGTCGCTGGATTACGAATCGCCCTTGAACTCGGGGTCCGACGCCTTGACGTTCGAGGCGACTCGCAGCTAATCATCGACCAAGTGATGAAGGCCTCGAGCTGCCATGACGCCAAGATGGAAGCATACTGCAACGAAGTGCGCAAGTTGGAAGACAAGTTCCATGGCCTCGAGCTTAGTCATGTCGCTCGATGATACAACGAAGCCACGGATGAGCTCGCAAAAATTGCATCGACTCGGAGTACAGTCCCTCCGAATGTGTTCTCGAGGGACCTCTTCGAGCCCTACGTCGATTTGGGCTCGGGGGCTTGCGCTACGCCCTCGAAGCTCCACCCCATGACCTCGACGGGGGCCACTCGGCCGGGGCCCAGGTTATGGAGATCCGGGAGACACCTCTTCCGTCGAACCCACCACCGGATTGGCAAGCCCCTTTACTCGACTGCCTCATTTGGGGAGAGCTTTCGGAGGACCGGACCGAAGCTCGACGGATCGCGCGACGGGCCAAGTCCTATGTCATATACGATGACGGCAAGGAACTCTACAGGCAAAGCCCCTCAGGCGTCCTTCAGCGCTGCATTACCATCGAGGAAGGCAGGAGGCTCCTCGAGGACATACACTCGGGGGCCTGCGGCCATCACGCAGCACCAAGAACCCTCATAGGCAATGCCTTTCGACAGGGTTTCTACTGGCTGACCGCCATTTTCGACGCCACAAACCTTGTCCGCTCGTGCAAAGGGTGTCAGTTTTACGCCAAGCAGACGCACCTCCCAGCTCACGCCCTGCAAATGATCCCCATCACCTGGCCGTTCGCGGTCTGGGGGCTCGATCTTGTGGGGCCTCTCAAGAGGACAACCAAAGGGTACACGCACCTGCTCGTTGCCATTGACAAGTTTACCAAGTGGATCGAGGCCTGGCCCATCAGCAACATCCGCTCCGAACGGGCGGTTGAGTTCTTCACCGACATCATTCATCGCTTCAGGGTCCCAAATGTCATCATCACTGACAACGGCACACAGTTCACCGGCAAGAAGTTCTTGGACTTCTACGATCGCCATCACATCCGTGTGAATTGGTCTACGGTTGCACATCCTCGAACTAACGGCCAGGTCGAGCGCGCCAATGGCATGATTTTGCAGGGCCTCAAGCCAAGGATCCTCAACCGCCTCAGCAAGCACGGAAAGAAATGGGCCACGGAGCTGCCGTCGGTCCTATGGAGCTTAAGGACAACACCTAGTCGAGCCACAGGCTTCACCCCATTCTTCTTGGTCTATGGGTCCGAGGCCGTCCTCCCCACTGACCTCGAGTACGGATCCCCTCGACTAAAGGCATACAACGAGCAAAGCAATGAAGAAGCCCTCGCAAATGCCATTGACCAGCTCGAGGAGGCTCGAGACATGGCGCTAATTCACTCCGCGAGGTATCAGCAAAAGCTTTGACGTTACCACGACAAGCACGTGCGCCCGAGAAACTTCTAGGTTGGAGACCTTGTCCTACGTCGACGACAGAGCAACAAGGGACGTCATAAGCTGACCCCGCCATGGGAAGGCCCATACACCGTAGCTGAGGTGCTAAAGCCCAGGACGTACAAGCTTGCTAATGATAAAGGCAAAATCCTCACCAACGCATGGAACATTTAACAGCTACGTCGTTTTTACCCTTAGGGCACCAGTGCCCTTGTACATTCTCGCATGTTTTGTACATTTCTGCATGACAAATATAAGGAGTACTTTCGATTATAAGTTCAAACTTGTTATTGTACATGCAAGAGGTAGCCTCGACCCTGTCTCGCCAGAGTTGAGCCTCCCTCAGGGGCTAACGGGGGGGACCCCCTAAGTTCCTAAAAATACGAACAACTTTTTTTCACACGCCTCCCTCTCGCTTCCCAACTAAGTTGAAAAATGCCTCGAACTCCCTAGGGGTCGAGGGCTATCGAGCTGGAGCTCTCCTACGCCTCCGGGCTAGGTACCTCCACTCGCTCCCCCCTCTAGGGATACGAGCCTGCGTCGAACACTTAGTCGGAAAGCGAAAGTCAGGCGATCAAAACTTGAGCGCCTCTTCCTTCTCATGCCTCGATACGCTTTGCGACTAAGTAGAAAATGCCTCAAACCCCCTAGGGGTCGAGGGCTGTCGAGCCGGAGCTCTCCTCCACCTCCGGGCTACGGTACCTCCACTCGCTTCCCCCCTCTAGGGATACGAGCATGCGTCGAAAACTCAGTCAAAAAAGCAAAGTCCAGGTGAAAAGAAGACAGAGAAGGCTCGAAAGTAAAACGACTATCTGCATTACGATAGATACATTAACGTTCAAAAAAGGCTTTCAAAGCCACATTTGAATATAAGTTACAAAAACTAATTCATTACATGGGCACCTTCGCCTAGCCTTGCCCTACAGGCCCGCTCTGTCGCCGCCCTCCTCGACATGGTACCCTCCATCCGCAGGGGGGAGGACTTCGTCCTCGAATAGCTTCGCCAGCACTCCCCCCGGCCTCTCGGCATCATTGATGAGCCCTCGGCATCGCTCCTCATTCTCGGCATCGGTCTTCGAGATATCCGGAACGAAGCCTTGGGCCATGACATTCATGTCAAAGACGAAGCCGGAAGAGACCACTGCAAGGGCCCGCTTCACGCCGGTGTGAAGCGCCTCCTGCAAGCGATCTCGAAGGGTGGCATCGAGGTAGTAGATCCAGTCGACAAGCCCAGCGCCCGGGATGTCTTCTTCAGTACCCTCAATAGGCCCAACCTCCCAGGAGGCGCAGAGCCCGTCGAGGGCAACCTGAAGCCGGCCGAGAAGCGCTCCCTCCGCCGCGAGGCTCTCCTGCAGTGCCTTGGCGGCGGTTTGGGTAGCAAGCAGCTCAGATTCGAGGCCTGAAACACAAAGCAAGAATCAGACAAAACCGTACGAGAACAGAAAAGGATCAAAAATCCTTCAAGGAACTTACCAGCACAGTGAGTCTCGAGGGCGTTGCGATCCCCTAGCACAGCGTCGCGCTCACCCCGAGCCTCGTCCCGCTCCCGCTGGGCCTCCTTGAAGGCCCGGGTCACCTCTGTTTTCTCGCAACGGAGGGTCTCGAGGGCGCCACCAGCCAGGATGATGGCTTGCTCCTTCTCTTGGAGGGTAGCCTTCGCCGCCCCAAGCTAGGTTTCTAGGCCAGCGGCTTGGTTCTTCTCCTCTTGGACCAGGGCGGAGAGGGCGTTGCGCGCGGTGGAGACTTCGGCAAAATTGGCCTCGAACGAGCAGATGCGCTCCACGGAGCTCTGAGCCTCCGCCACGAGCAGCTCGATGCACTCCTGGGCTCAGATGCTCTTGCCCCTGGCCTTCTCCGCCTCGTCCTTGGCCGCGTCAGCCTCCTCCCTCGCACGTTTGAGCTCCTCCTTGAGGTGGGCGGCTTCCTCTCAAGCGGCGTCGGAGTCCTCCTTCGCCCGGGCAGCCTCCTCTTTAGCTTTGGTGGCCTTCTCCTTGGTCCGCTTCAGCTCCTCCTCGATCTCGGCCACCCTGCCTTGCGCAGAGCGGCTGGCTTCGAGTTGGCGAAGCACTTCCTCCCGGCTGTTGTGCGTTTCATGGAGGAAGTCTAACTTGGAGTAAGAACGCCTCCGTGCCTCCTGGGAACAAGAAGTCGAGGGTTGAGGCATTTCATACGAAAGAACTTGAAAAACTGCATATGACCTACACAGTGACTCACCGAGAGGTTCCGGTCGAGGCCTTTGGCGAGCTCGACGCCCAGCTTTAGCAAATGCTGCAGCCACGCCCGGGACTGCTCGGCCTCCTCCCAGCACTTGACCTCCGCCGGGTCGTTCATCTCGATCCCCAGAGCGCTAGAGTCGCCAAGTTCTCGGAGTATGATGCGCTCCTTGCCCCAACATGGAAGGACCGTCTTGACCTTGGTTCGCGCCAAGGACTCGATCTCGTCCACCACGTCGTGTGGGGCACCATAACGCATGGCCAGCTTCATCGGGCCGCTGAACTTCGACACGGCGCCGGCACTCCTCAACCCGGGGTCGGAAGACGACCTCCTCAGCAGTCCAGAAGCCGCCATCTTCTTCGGCCGCTCCATCGACGGTTGTAGCGGCTGGCTCGACACTGCTTCTGGCGCCTTCGCAGGCAGCGGAGGTGTCGAGGCCGTCGCTTCCCCCAACACCATGACTTGTGGCATCGGCAGGACCACCGTCGACACATCTCCTGCCGGGTTCGGCACCGAGAACTCCTCCAGCTGCGCCCTCGGCAGCTGCGGGACCATCGACGTCTTCGACGCCATTTCTCCTTCGGCCAGCAACTCGTCCAGGGTAATCATGGACACCCATTGCTTGGGTAGTCTGAAAGTCTCCTCCGCCTCCGACGTCTCAGGTGGTTGCTGCGCCGGCGCGTCCAGCGGCGCCGTGTCCCCCGGTGGCGTCTGCTGCGCCTGCTGATGCTGGGGCTGGCCCCTAGTCTCCTCCTCCTCCCGCCGCTCCGATGGCTCCTTCTCCTCCTCCTGCTGCGGCCGTGGCAGCTCCGCTTCTTGCAGGGCCCCCTGCTCCTACTCCCTCTGGGCGTCGAGCTCGCATAGCCCCGCCGGCCAGGGCCTCCGCTCTCCCGTCGAGGGGGGAGGGCCGTGGTCTCCTCACCCTCAAGGTCCACGACGAATACCTCCTCCCCTGGCTCATGGCCCTCGGGGGCTCCCGCCTGGGGTGCGGAGATCGAGGCCTCCGACCCGCTAGGAGTGGAAGCTCCCGGCGTTGGGCCACCACCCCTTGGTGCCGGGTCGAGCTCGAGGGCTGCTAGCAACAACGTCAAGGACGCACTCCCTCCCTCATGCGTCCTCCCCGGCTCGGAGTCGTCGCCTGCCGCCGCGGCCCCCGAGATGCTCGACCCTGCAACAAGAGTGGAACCCGTTAGCCTACCGCGCGCCATAGCACCAAGGGCTGAGGACAACCACTTGGCTTCCCACAGAGCCAAGGGCCTCGACGTCGCACCTTTGACCGGGGCCTCCATCTTCACGGCCGCATCCATCTTGAGCCGCTTAGCCGGCGCAAGAGAGGCCTCCTCGATTCGGCGTTTTGGCCTGGATGGGAAGCAGAATGGCAAAAAGTCTATTAAATGGCACAAACAAGATGTAACGAAAAGAAAGCAAAACAACGACACTTACCCAAAGGGGATGGAAGCCTTTCGGGTCCCCCTCGAAACGCCAGCAGGTTTCGAGGACCCTCCCGAAGCCGAGCTCTTCCCGGGGCTGAGGCTGCATGGGGTCGTCGGTGGGGTTGCCGCGCCTCCCTGCCTCGAGTACGACGCGAGGAAGGTGAACCCCCTCGAGACGAGGCCTCGGCCCCCCTTTTTCCATGCCGGCGCTCCGAGGCCGACGCCACCGGCTAGGGGGCGCGCTGCTCCGCCACCTCCTCCTGCACGAAGGGGTGTTCAGCATGGGAGGAACCCGGCAACATGCGCTCGAGGCACCCCTCCACCCCCTCGACGTCATCACTATCATCATCATCTTCGTCTCCCTCGGACAAGGGAGACTCCTTCTCTGGGAGCCCGTCGCACCTCTGCTCAGTGTGGCGCTTCGCAAGTCTCTCGTGCTCCCGGAGCTTTTTGGCTTTCTTCTTCGCCTCCTCGTCCTTACTCCGCTTCTCTTGTTGGGCGGTGAAGCGTCTTACCTAACGGTCGGCGGCATCCTCCCTCAGCGGGGGCCTCGATCTCCGGTAGTCGATTCTCCCCTACACAATGACGTTTAGTCACAGGGACAAGAGAAAAAGGGGGGAAGGTGGAAACGCGAAAGGCACAGGTCGAGGCACCCACCAGGTCGAGGCAACCCTCCTCCGGCCGCATGGGGAGGCGGTTGACGTCTTCCACCCTGAACGAGCCAGAGACCATGCTCTTAACCTGTGCGACGACTTCCGAGGCGGACGCCTCTCGCCGGACATCTGGCACCTCTTGAGAACCTCCGGTGCCGCCGAGGGCAGCATCTCGTCCATCTGCAGCGGGCGCTCCATCAGAGGGAGCACCCGTCGACTATGGAAGGCCAAGACCACCACACCCGCCGTCAGGCCTGCCTCTCGAAGGGTCCTCATCATGATGATGAGGGGATGAAGTCGACGCTGAAGATCTCCCGCGACACCGTTTGGCTAGTTGAACGGACGCTCGGCGATGAGCCGCCTGGTGTACGGCGGGAGATAGCCGCCGTCGTTGAGAAGGTAGAACCACTGCTCGTCCCACCGGGAGTGGTTGGACGTCAACCCGGTGGGAATGTACTCGCGTGGCTCCTCCGACCTCCCGGTCTTCAACGCGAAGTTGAGGCACCCCGCTCTGACGATTCGCCTTACTCCGTTCGACACCGGGGAGGCGAACCACTCCCCCTTGTAAAGGTGGAGCCATAACTCCCAATGTGGCGCCATCCCAAGGTAGCCCTCGCACACGGCCACGAAGATGGCGGCATTGGAGATGGTGTTGGGGGAGAAATGGTGGAGCTCGACGCCATAGAAGTTCGTCAACCCCCGCATGAACTCGCTCGGGGGCACACCAAACCCATGCCGATGATACTTGAGGAAGCTCACCACGTAGCCCTCTGGCGGGTTTGGCTCTTGGTGGTCTCTGGGCGGCGCAATCCACTCCGGCCGATTCGAATCGGTGACGGGGCGGAGAAGTCCCTCCCTCACCAGCTCCATCAGCCTTTGCCGCGTCACGGTCGATGGGCGCCAGGGCTCAGCGGGCTGGAGGACAGGGGCCATGGCGGCAGCGGCAGCGCAGATCTGCTTGGTGGGTGCGGCGGTGGCGATGACAGCATGAATCTCCTCGGCGGACGGTCGACCAGGAAGGTTCCCAATCGCGACTTCTCGCTCTAAGTTTTTATCCTCACACGCGCAGGAAAGCAGGAGCTCGGCAGAATGGCAAAGGTGGGAGCAAACGCTTGTCCCCCTCCGTTTTTATACTCGGGAAGAGTAGCAGGCGAAGTCTGGCGGCAGGGAAAAGGTAACTCCACGCAATTAATGCGTTTACCTGACCGTTCCCCCCTCGATCCTCGACCGGACGCACGCGTCACGCCTCTGGCAAAGAGCCGTTGCTCGAGCCCGCCACGATTGCACTTGTCGATACCCTGGAAACAGGTATCCCAGACCCCTTGCTTAACAAACTAAAGCCCCGCAAAATCAGCATCTTGAACCCTCCGATAATCTCCCGCGCTAACGTACGAAGGCCCAAAGGCTGAGATGTATCGGACTGGCCCGCGAACGAACAACGACGGCCCGAAACCAACGCTCGCTCGAGAGGTTACCGAACGGACCAGTGGTATTCATCAGAGAGGATACCGAACGGACAAGTACTGTATACGCGAGGGAACGATTTGAGCTACCCCTCGAGGACGTAACTTCGTCCAGCGAACGAGCCCCCCTCGAGGACGGAACTTCACCCGGGCGAATGGGCGGCCCTCGAGGAGAAGTGCACCCCTCGGCCACCAACTCCCCCGTACGAATCCGCGCGCATTTAATGCGACCTATCTAACCCCGCCTAATCGCATGGCCACAGTTACGGTAACAGTCACAGGCGTGCGGTCAAATCCACTTTCACTGCCCATGCCCCGGAATCCCGCAAGTCATATTACGCTGTTGCGCCATACCGAGCGCTGTGCCACGACCCGCACCACCTCGAGACATGCGAACTAACCTGTTTACCGTGTTTTTCGGGATTCGATCTTATCCAGCGAAGCTCGACCACCTCGGCACGACCCCCTCGGCTCCGGCCAGGACCCTCGACCGTCGCCCCTCGGCCTCATCGAGCGAACCCTCGAGCTGAACTCCAACAACTCCCGATGCGACGGCAGCAGGGCCTCCCATACCGACGTACATCACTACAGCAGCATCGACATGATCGGCCTCAACGTCGTACGTCATCAGCGTCATGAGAGCTCGAAATACGTGTACACCTGTGCCCCTCCTTTGTCTATAAAAGGAGGCGCCAGGGCGTTAGAGAAAGGGGCCGAACTCAGAGAGAGAGAGGATCTAGAGCATAGAAACATTAAGGCCCTAGATCACTAAGTGACACCGTGAGCCTGTGCGAGGTCGAGAGCAAGGCGTCCGCACGCCCCAACTCCACCTTTCACTCCTCACACCAGCTTGTATTTTCCCCTGTACTAGCACTTCGGTGCAAGATAACACGAATCATCCTCCCCCCGCTGGACGTAGGGCCTTCTTTGCCCGAACCAGGATAAATCATTGTGTCATTCTTGCATCACCCACCGGATTAGGGAGCACGCGGACACGATATTACTCGTTGGTGTTAGCCCCTCGAGGGTCAGAACACCGTCAGTTGGCGCGCCAGGTAGGGGAGCCGCGTGTCACTAACGATTTCCCGCCATTTTTCCGGATGGGCGATTTTGTTTCACCACTTCCGCACGCTACGGTGATCTGGTTCGGGAGCCTGGAGTTCATGACCCTCGGCCAGGGCTACGACATGACCCTGCTCTCGATCAGTGACCCGAACGGAGGTCGCGATGCGCCCCCATGTTCATGGGGAGCCGCTCGCCAGTCTCATGACCACGCCTCCACATCCAGAAGGAGGCACGGTCGGCGCCGTCATCGTCATCAACCCAAGTCGAGAAGGGTCCCCGCCGCTTTCTCCATGCCCCAAACCGGAGATGAGAAACCTCTTGTTGAGGGCATATCTGACCCGAGTTTGGAGGCAGAGGGCGAACCGGCAGGATCCCGGCACAACCCTGACTCCGCTCTCACCATGCGCGCGTCGGGAAAGTGCAACGAAACCCCCGCTCGATCAAGCTCACTTCCGCACAAGCTGTTCGAGCGTCATCGGTGGTCTTCGACCGACTCCAACAATCCCACGACAACGGCTACGACAGCAACCCACTCTGTCACGAGCGCATTGGAGGACCGCCCAGACACCCTTCTCCGCGCGATGACGGACGTAGGGACTGTCACTCCAGCCTCCGAGGGTTTGGCATTCGCAAGAGCGCCCGGCCCCCGGAGGTACACCGTTGGCACACTCCGACGGCAGCTGCAGGAGGAGGCGCGGGGGCAATTCCCCGTCTTCTACTGCGGTGACCCTGACTCTGACTCTGATCACTGGGATCCTACCCGAGAGTGCCTCCACATCGATGGTGGCATCAACTCCAATCAGGAAACCATCGATCCAGCGGCCACGGCGTCTATCGCCGTGGCGAGAGACGCTCCCCCAGAGCAGAGGACCAACAACCAGATGCACCCCGAGAAGCGTGCCCTCGTCCTGGCGAGCAGGACGCGCAGATGGCACAGATTCGGGAGTTGCAGGCAAAGCTCGCCGACGAGCAGGAACGCTTGCGCTTACTCGAGATGACCCTCGAACAAGAGCGGCGACCGCTCGGCGGTAGAGCCCGAGCCAGGGCCCGAGAGGTCAACCGACAGATCATCGAGGAAGGAGCACCCGAGCAACCCGTCCACCGTTACCCCCGAGCGAGCCAGAATGTTGTTGTGGCGGCTATGCTTCTCCGCAATATGCCCGCACCTTCCAACTCGCAAGCTCGGCGGATACAACACGAGGTCGAGGGCCTCCTCCAAGTTGCTGCTGCTCAACAAGCCGAGAGCTCAGCCTCGAGGCGTCGAGGAGCTGCCTTCGAGCCTCAGGTCGAGCCCTCTCGGCCTGAGAGGGAGGGCTCGGTCGATCAGGGGGCGGCCCCCCGACAGAAGAAGAACCCCGCCCGAGAGCCTATCAACGATGACCGCGCTCCCCGCGACGCACGCCTCGACATTGTCGAGAACCGCAGACGCAAGCACGGGGATGCCGAGGATCGAGGGTACAGCGCTCATCGAGGAGGGCGTTATGACAGCGAAGAGGACCAACAGGCCCCAGAGCCACCGGGCCCCCGGGTCTTCAGCAGGAGGATCCGCTGCGCCCAGCTGCCCGACAAGTTTTGACCCCCCACGAGCCTCGTCAAATATAACGGCGAAACCAATCCCGAGCTCTGGCTAGCTGACTTCCGGTTGGCTTGTCAGGCGGGTGGGGCGCGCGATGATCACGCCATCATACGTCACCTTCCCCTGTTCCTATCCGACACCGCGCGTAGGTGGCTCGAGGAGCTTCCCCCCGACCAGATTCGCACATGGACCGACCTTGTCCGCATCTTCGAGGGGAATTTCAAGGGTACCTACGTGCGTCCTGGAAACTCCTGGGAACTGCGCAACTGCAAGCAAAAGCCAGGGGAGTCTCTCCGCGACTTTGCTCGATGGTTCTCCAAGCTCCGCACCGAGCTGCCCCACATCTTCGACCTCGACGTCGTTCTAGCATTTGTTGCGGGTACAACCTGCAAGGACCTAGTTCGCGAGTTAGGGCGTAACCGCCCCGACACCGTCGACGAGCTCATGGATGTGGTCACCAACTACGCCGCTGGCGAGGAGGCCATCGGCGCCTTCTTCAATGACGTAAAGGACAAGGGAAAAACGCCGGTAGCCGACAACGCCGGAGGCTCGAGCAAAGGGTCGAAGAGAAATAACAAGAAGAAGAAAAACCAACAAGGCAGGCGGGAGGCTGCAGAAGATGATCTCGTCGCCGCAACCGAACGAAAAAAGACCTCGAGGTCCCCCCGCGCCCCCCGAGGGCGCCATCTTCGACAAGATGCATGAGGAGCCCTATCCTTACCATAAGGACGGGGCAAAACACAAGCTTAAGGACTGCCGCATGCTTCGAAGGCACTTCGAGCAAGTGGGTGTGAAGAAAGGTGACGACAAGAAAGACCAGGGTGGCGGTGAGGGAGATAACGGGGAAGACGAAAAATTCCCCGAAGTCTATGACTGCTACATGATCTACGGGGGGCCCTCGACCAAGCTCACGCCCTGACAGCGTAAGCGGGAGCGTCGAGAGGTCTTCTCAGCTCATGTCGCAACACCTCACTACCTCGACTGGTCCGATACGCCCTAAGTTCCTAAAAATATGAACGATTTTTTCACACGCTCCCCTCTTTTTGCTTCCCAACTAAGTTGACAACACCTCGAATTCCCTTGGGGTCGAGGGTTGTCGAGCCGGAGCTCTCCTACGCTTCCGGGCTACGGTACCTCCACTCGCTCCCCCCTCGAGGGATACGAGTTCACGTTGAACGCTCAATCGGAAAACAAAAGTGAGGCGAGCAGAACTCAAGCGCTTCTTCTTTCTCACACCTCGACTACGCTTCTCGACTAAGTAGAAAACGCCTCGAATTCCCTTGGGGTCGAGGGCTGTCGAGCCGGAGCTCTCCTACGCCCCCGGGCTATGGTACCTCCACTCGCTCCCCCCTTGAGGGATACGTGTTTGCGTCAAAAACTTAGTCAAAAAAGCGAAGTCTAGGTGAGTAGAAAGCAGAAAAGGTTCGAGAGTAAAACGACAAATCGCATTATGATAGATGCATTCATGTTCAAAAAGGGGCTTTCAAAGCCACATTGAATGTAATTTACAAAAATTAATTCATTACATGGGCACCCTCGCCCAGTCTTGCCCTACAGGCTCGCCCCGTCACCGCCCCCCTCGACATGGTATCCTACATCCGCTGGGGGGAGGACTTCGTCCTCGAATAACTTCGCCAGCTCTCCCCCCGGCCTCTCGGCGTCGTTGATGAGCCCTCGGCAACGCTCCTCATTCTCAGTGTCGGTCTTCGAGATGTCAGGAACAAAGCCTTGGGCCACCACGTTCATATCAAAAACGAAGCCGGAGGAGACCACCGCAAGCGCCCGCTTCACGCCAGTGTGAAGCGCCCCCCGCACGCGATCTCGAAGGGTGGCGTCGAGGTAGTAGATCCGGTCCACGAGCGCAGCACCGGGGATGTCTTCTTCGGCGCCCTCGACGTGCCCGACCTCCCAGAGGGCGCAGAGCCCGTCGAGGGCAACCCGGAGCCGACCAAGAAGCGCCCCCTCCGCCGCAAGGCTCTCCTGTAGCGCCTTAGTGGCGTCTTGAGTTGCAAGCAGCTCGGACTCGATGCCTGAAGCACAAAGCAAGAATTCGATAAACCATACGGAAAGAACAAAGATCAAAAACCCTTTGAGGAACTCACTAGCACAGTGAGTCTCGAGGGCGTTGCGATCCCCCAGCACGGCGTCGCGCTCCCCCCGAGCCTCGTCCCGCTCCCGCTGGGCCTCTTTGAAGGCTCGGGTCACCTCCGTCTTCTCAAAGCGGAGGGTCTCGAGGGCGCCACCAGCCAGGATGATGGCCTGCTCCTTGTCCTGGAGGGTGGCCTTCATGGCCCCGAGCTGGATTTCCAGGTCGGCGGCACGGCTCTTCTCTTCCTGGGCCAAGGCGGAGAGGGCATTGCGCGTGGCGGAGACTTCAGCGAAGCTGGCCTCGAGCGAACGGATGCGCGCCACGGAGCTCTGAGCCTCCGCCATGAGCAGCTCGATGCGTTCCTGGGCTCGGACGCTCTCGACCCTGGCCTTCTCTGATTTGGCCTTCGCCACGTCAGCCTCCTCCCTGGCACGCTCGAGGTCCCCCTCGAGGCGGGCGGCTTCCCCTCGAGCGGTGTCAGAGTCCGCCTTCGCCTGGGCGGCTTCCTCTTTGGCCTTGGTGGCCTCCTCCCTCGTCTGCTTCAGCTCCTCCTCGAGCTCGGCCACCCTGCTCTGCGCAGAACCGCCGGCCTCGAGTTGGCGAAGCACTTCCTCCCGGCTGTTGTGCGTTTCGTGGAGGAAGACTGACTTCAAGTAGGACCGCCTCCGCGCCGCCTAGGGACAGGAAATCGAGGGTTGAGGCATCCCATACGAAAGAACTTAAAAATATACATATGGCCTAACACAGCGACTCACCCCGAGATTCCTGTCAAGGCCTTCGGCGAGCTCGGCACCCAGTTTCAGCAAGTGCCGCAGCCACGCCCGGGACCGCTCGGCCTCCTCCCAGCACTCGACCTCCGCCGGGTCGTTCATCTCGATCCCCGGAGCGCTGGGATCGCCGAGTTCCCAGAGCACGATGCGCTCCTTGCCCCAATCTGGAAGGACCGTCTTGACCTTGGCTCGCGCCAAGGAATCGATCTCCTCCACCACATCGCCTGGAACGCCGTAACCCACGGCCAACTCTCCCGGGATGTGGAACTCTGACGCGGCACGGGCACCCCTCAGCTCGGGGTCGGATGTTGACCTCCTCAGCACACCGACAGCCGCCGTCTCCTCCGGCTGCTTCGTCGATGGTTGCGGCACTTGATCCGGTGCTGCGTCCGGAGCCGTCGGAAGCAGCGAAGGTGTGTAGGCCAAAGCTTCACCCGACGCCACGACTTGTGGCGCCGGTGGGACCACCGCCGGCGCGTCTTCTGCCGGGCTCGGTACCGAGGCATCCTCTGGTTGCGCCCCTGGCAGCCGCGGGACCGTCGACGCCTTCGACGCCGCTTCTTGTTCGGACAGCAACTCGTCCATAGTGATCACGGACACCCATTGTTTGGGCAGTCCGGAAGTCACTTCTGCCTCAGACGTCTCGGGCGGTTCCTGCGCTGACGGGTCCAGCGGCACCGCATCCCCCGGCGGCGTCTACTGCGCCTGCTGATGCTGGGGCTGGTCCCCAGTTTCCTCCTTCTCCTGCTGCGGCCGAGGCGGCTCCGTTTCTTGCAGGGTCCCCTGCTCCTGCTCCCTCCGGGCCTCGAGCTTGCGCAGCCCCGCTGGCCAGGGCCACCGCTCTCCCGTTGAGGGGGGAAGGGTCGAGGCCTCCTCACCCTCGAGGCCCACGATGACGGCCCCCTCTCCCGGCTCGTGGCCCTCGGGGGCTCCCGCCTCGGGTGCGGGGATCGAAGCCTCCGGACCGCCTGAAACGGAAGCCCCCGACGTCGGGGCATCGCCTCCTGGTGCCGGGTCGAGCTCGAGGGCCGCAGCCGGTGAGGTCAAGGAGGCACTCTCTCCCTCGTGCGTCCTCTCAGGCACGGAGTCGCCACCCGCCGCGGCCCCCGGGACGCTCGACCCTGCAGCAGGAGTGGAACCCGTCAGCCTACCACGTGCCATAGCACCAAGGGTGGAGGACAACCACTTGGCTTCCCACGGGGCTAAGGGCCTCGACGACGCACCTGTAGCCGGGGCCTCCGTCTTTGAGGCTGCATCCATCTTGAGCCGCTTGGCCGACGCGAGGGACGCCTCCTCGATCTGGCGCTTGGGCCTGAATGAAAAGCAGAACGGCAAAAGGTTTATTGAAACGCACAAAGACAATGCAACGAAAAGAATACGATTCAACGGCACTTACCCGAAGGGTATAGAGGCCTTTCGGGCACCCCTCAAACTGCCCGCAGATTTCGAGACCCCTCCCGAAGCCGAGCCCTTCACAGGGCTGGGGCTGCTCGGGCCATCGGTGGCGTCGCCGCGCTTCCCCGCGTCGATGGGGCCTCCTGGGCACGCCTCTGCTCCGCGCGTGCCGACGACCGGGACCGAGTCTCCCGGATCGAAGTGGGTGGGCTCCCACCTCGAGTACGACGTGAAGTAGGTGACCCCCCTCGAGGCAAGGCCTCGGCCCCCCTTTTTCCACGTCGGCGCTCTGAGGCCGACACCGTCGGCTGAGGGGCACGCTGCTCCGCCACCTCCTCCTGCACGAAGGGGCGGTCAGCATGGCTGGATTCCGGCAGGGCGCGGTCAAGGCGCCCCCCACCCCCTCGATGTCATCACTGTCATCATCATCATCTTCATCTCCCTCGGACGAGGGAGACTCCTCCTCCGGGAGCCCGTCGTGCCTCTGCTCAGCGCGGCGCTTCACGAGCCTTTCGCGCTCCCGGAGCTTCTTGGCTTTCTTTTTCACCTCCTCGTCCTTACTCCGCTTCTCTTGCTGGGCGGTGAAGCGTCTTACCTGACGATCGGCGGTGTCCTCCCTCAGTGGAGGCCTCGATCTCCGGTAGTCGATCCTCCCCTACGCAAAGACATTTAGTCACGGAGACATAAGAGAGGAAAGGGGGGGAAACTCGAAGGTCATGAGTCGAGGCACTCACCAGGTCGAGGCAACCCTCCTCTGGCCGCATGGGGAGACGGTTGACGTCTTCCACCTTGAACGAGCCAGACACCATCCCCTTTACCCGCACGACGACTTCTGAGGTGGACGGCCTGTCGCCGGACATCCGGCACCTCCTGAGAAGCTCGGGCACCGCCGAGGGGAGCATCTCGTCCAACCGCAGCGGGCGCTCCATCAGAGGGAGCACCCGTCGACTGTGAAAGGCCGAGGTGACCATCCCCGCCGTCAGGCCCTCTTCTCGAAGGGCCCTCATCGCGATGATGAGGGGGTGAAGTCGACGCTGAAGGTCTCCCACGACACCGAACGGCCAATTGTATGGATGCTCGGCGATGAGCCGCCCGGTGTACGGCGGGAGATAGCCGCCGTCGTTGCGCAGATAGAACCATTGCTCGTCCCACCGGGAGTGGTTAGTCGCCAACCCGGTGGGGATGTACTCGCGTGGCTCCTCCGACCTCCCGGTCTTCAACGCGAAGTTGAGGCATCCCGCTCTGACGATTCTCCTTACTCCGACCGACACCGGGGAGGCGAACCACTCCCCCTTGTAGAGGTGGAGCCATAGCTCCCAGTGCGGCTCCATTCCGAGATAGCCCTCGCAGACGGCCGCGAAGATGGCAGCGTTGGAGATGGCGTTGGGGGAGAAATGGTGGAGCTCGACGCCGTAGTAGTTCGTCAGCCCCCGCATGAACTCGCTTGGGGGAACGCCGAACCCGTGCCGATGGAACTTCAGGAAGCTCACCACGTACCCCTCCGGCGGGTTTGGCTCTTCGTGGTCCCTGGGCGGCGCGATCCACTCCGGCCGATTCGAATCCGTGATGGGGCGCAGAAGCCCTTCCCTCACCAGCTCGGTCAGCCTCTGCCGCGTCACGGTCGACGGGCGCCAGGGCTCGGCGGGCTGGAGAACTGGGGCCATGGCGGTGGCGGCGGCGCAGATCTGCTCGGTGGTTGCGGTGAACAGCACGAGTCTCCTTGGTAGACGGACGACCAGGAAGGTTCCCAATCATGAGTTCTCGCTCTAAGTTTTTATCCTCACACGCGCAGGAAAGCGGGAGCCCGGCAGAATGGCAAAGGTGGGAGCGAACGCCTGTCCCCTCCGTTTTTATACTCGGGAAGAGCAACGGGCGGAGCCTGGCGGCAGGGAAAAGGTTACTTCCCGCAATTAATGCGTTTACTTGACCGTCCCCCCTCGACCTTCGACCGAACGCACGCGTCACACCTCTGACAGAGAGCTGTTGCTCGGGCCCGCCACGATCGCACTGCTAAGCCCTTCTCCTCAAAAGGCGTGCCCAACGGTAAGAAAAAAGGACCGTTACTCGCTGACGGAGTTTTCTACATAAGGTAAAACGTACCTCGAAGTCTCGAGGGAGCGAAGGCCGGCCCTCGTGTGAGGGCTTAACGACCGCCCTCGAGCGCCGCAAAAGAGCGGGCTTCGACCCTGCCTCGAAGTCTCGAGGGAGCGAAGGCCGGTCCTCGAGTGAGGGCTTAACGAC